>WBMW01005326.1:402466-490050 GCA_013396635.1 Penelope pileata
TGTCTGACCAGCCTAGTGGCCTTCTATGATGGTGTAACTGCATCACTGGACAAGGAAAGGGCCACTAATGTCATCTATCTGGAGTTCAGTAAGGCTTTTGACACAGTCCCCCACAACATCCTTCTTTCCAAATTGCAAAGACATGGATTTGATGTTTGGACTATTCAATGGATGAGGAACTGGCTTCAGGATCAAACTCAGAGAGTGGTGATCAGTGGCTCAATGCCCAGACGGAGGTCAGTGAGGAGTGGTCTCTCTCAGGAGTCAATGCTGGGACCGATGCTCTTTAACATCTTTGTCAGTTATATCGACAGTGGGATTGAGTGCACCCTCAGATATTTTGCCATCCAGAGAGACCTAGACAGGCTCAAGCAGTGGGCTCAGGATAGTTTCATGAGTTTCAACAAATCCAAGTGCAACTGGGTTATGGCAACCCCCACTATCAATACAAGCTGGGGGATAAAAGGATAGAGTTCAGCCCTGCTGAAAAGGATTTGGGGTTACTGGTGGATGGGAAGCTGGACATGAGCCAGCAATGTGCCCTTGCAGTCCAGAAAACCAACTGTATCCTGGGCTGCAGCAAAAGCAGCACGGCCAGCAGGGTGAGGGAGGTGATCCTGCCCCTCTGCTCTGCGCTGTGAGACTTCACCTGGAGCACCGCGTCCAGATGTGGAGTCCTCAGCACAGGAGAGACATGGACCTGTTGGAGTGCGTCCAGAGGAGGGACACAAAAATGATCCAGGGGACGGAACACCTCCCCTACGAGGACAGGCTGAGAGCTGGGGCTGTTCAGCCTGGAGAAGAGAAGGCTCTGGGGATACCTAATAGTGACCTTTCAGGATCTAAAGGGGGGCTACAAGAAAGAGGGGTGCAGACTCCTTAGCAGGGTCTGTGGGGATAGGACAAGGGGGAATGGCTTCAAACTGAAAGAGAGGACAATTAAATTAGATTTAAGGAAAAAGTTTTTTACAACAAGAGTGGTGAAGCACTGGCACAGGTTGTCCAGAGAGGAGGTGGAAGCCCCGTCCCTGCAGACACTCAAGGTCAGGCTGGGGGGCTCTGAGCACCCTGATCTGGCTGTAGTGTCCCTGTGCATTGCAGGGGAGTTGGTCTAGATGGCCTTTAAAGGTCCCTTCCAATTCAAACGATTCTGTGATTCTATGAAAACATGGTACAAACAAGATGTAGCAAAAAAGCATGCAACAACCTCTCCTTTGAAAGGCTCATAGAGAGTGCCTGACACTTGGAACACCACCATCTGAAGGCTAGGTATTTCAGAAAAGAAAACATGCTAATTTCCACCTCCACCTTTGCAATAAAAAGGGAAAAAACGCAAGTAGGAAAATTATAGTCTTTAGCAAAGGAATGCTAGTTTTCTTTATGAATGCTGCCAAAAAATATTGAGTATCCAGTTGAAATTACTGAATTCAGAGGGGAGAAGGAGCCTCCATTTTGCTCCTGTTCCTGAAGTATCCACTCAGAGTTCAGACATGCAAGCTCTGTTGCCTCCACCAAGTGATTATGAGGGCTAAGGGTTTTGGAAATTGTTTAGACATAAAAGTTCTGCCAGGGTAACTACACTGTGGAACCCCCTGCATGCAAGCGTTGCACACTGGCAAAAATGCTTTGCCAATATAAATTGCAGGCATGGTGAGCAATAAGATGTACAAAAGCAAACCTTTTGCATGCTTGAGGGGTTGATTCTATATTAAGGCTTTTGCTGTCATAAAAATGTTACAACAATAACAACAATAAAGTCACAGCAGCTATAACTGACCACAATTATTAGGCAGAAGTTTAATGGGACCATTTAGCTTTAAAAAAAACATGTCTCACAGCATCAGCTTCAACTTTGGGGATGTGTTTATGAAGGAGCTGTGGCAGGTGAGCTGCAAGTCAGCAGAGCTGGGGCGTTTGAGGTGAGAAATGTTGAAAAGAAGAAAGGTTGAAACCATGTTGGTAGCACAGAGTTTTGAGTCGAGCAGAATGAATTCCCACCATTGCAAGGCGTTAGGAGTGACTAATAGAAGCATTTCCTCCTAGGATTTTTTTAGGTGCTCATTCCATGTGCAATTAAATGTATTTTGTACTGAACCATGAAGACTGAGATGCACGAGGAGGCTCTGACTAAGCTAGGCTGGAGTTCTTGGGGCATAAGAACATCTTCTGAAACCGCTCTTCCCGAAACCTTTTCTCTTTACCAGTAACATCCTTGAATAGCTGTTGATGTTCAGCAATAGAAGAAGAAGAAACATTTTCTACCTGAGAAGCAGGCACCACTCTAAGCAGTTCTCTTTGACCAGTGTTGGCAGAGAATGTGAGAAATCTTATAGCTCATAAATGCTTTTAATAACCCAATTAAGTATCTCCATCTCACAACAAAAGGTTGTGAATTTCAGGGAAAGAAAAAGTCTGGCTAGAAAACTGATAAAGCAAAAAAGTCTCCTGTGAACAAGGCACTGCAGGATAAGACGAAAAGCAATTAAAACAAACTTCTGTAACCATGACTGTAAGCCGTTTGCCAAAGCTAATAATAGACAGCAGAACTATCTCTGCAGATCTGTGTGTTAGGCTGCAGTGTCACTGCTAACACTCAGCTGGAAGAGGAGAAAAATGATGGAACTGAGACACTGAAGAGAAACCCCAGCCCCATCCACCTGGGCCAGCGATCACTGCAGGATGTGGCCTTCTCTAATGCCTGAGAGGTGCTGGCACCAGCTGAACCCAAAGCCTGAATGATGTTATTCCTGCCAACCTGTGTTAACGTCTCTTTCAAGACAAGTTTAATCACATTCTCAGGAACAGTCGTGCAGAGACAGCACTGAAAGCCTGGGGGAGATTTCTGGAGCAAGCTACCCTTGAACTCAGGCTGTCCTTGAAGACTTGAGCACCAGAATCTCAGGATCTGATGAGACGTGGAAGGACCTCATCTGCTTGCCCAGAGACCTCCACAAAGTCAGAGCCGCACTGCAGTCAGCGCTCCTCTTTGGACTTTCCCCACCACTGCCAATTTATTGCAAGCGTGTTTGTGTGCAAATGCTCCGACAAAGTGAGAAAGCTGGTTAGAAAAGAGAAATTTTATTTCCACACAAATCCTTTGGGAATTGGAGATGATGGATGAAAAAAATGACAGCTGGATGTTAGGAAAATTTAGATTTCAAACTTTGCCAGTGTGTGGCAGTGGTCCTTTAGCAATTGCAGTCGCATGAAGCAGAGCGCTGTTAATTTCACGCTTTGCTGTGGAGGCCAACTTGGAAGAGGACCCAGACAGCCGCTCACTGGGCATGCACAGGATTCAAAACAATCTTTGAGACACCGGCTAAATGCAAACATGTTTTTAAAAAATTCTCTGCAAGATCCACAGTAGCTTGACCTGAGGTGTGACAGAAATGAATTGCTAATAAAACCTGCCAAGGAGGAGCAGTTTCAAGGATGGCTTTAACACTTTTCACAATAAAATAGTTTTTGCAAGCAGCTCATATATCTCCCAGGCTCCCTGGGATGTGTTGCTGCTGAGTGATTCTGGAGTCATTAATGGATTGCAAACTCCCCCTCTCCCTGCAACCAACTTCAGATAGTTAACAGCTTAGTACCTTTCCAGGATGATAGCCTTCTTTGAAATATGCTTTGAAATGCACCATGTTTGAGTAATGGGCAGAGCTGAAAGCCTCTGAGGGTTGGATATCTCGCTGCTGTTTGGACCTCTGGGAAACTCCCTTGGAAATTCTGCCTTGGTCACACCTCCAGCTCTCAGCTGTGGGGCACTCCCTCGGCAGCGGCCCACAAAGTAGAGAGCGGAGTGCGAGGATGAACCGGATCCTTTGAGGATGAAGTTTGAAGCTGTAGTCTTGAAAATGTCCCTTCAGCCTTTGCCTTGTCCTGAAGCACCTGGAGCTCACCCCACATAGGGATGGAGGGACAGGGCAGAGCCCTGCATGGAAGCCACCATGGCTTCTGTCCACATGTAGTCCAGGGATCCCTTTGCTGACCCAGATGCTTTCCCTGTGCTATACCCAGAGGCTATTGCTTGTAAAGCAGAGACACTGCTAAGATCTGGGAGAGGGTCTGCATGACCCACTGCAGATGATGACATGACTGTGCTAACCACCATGGAAAGGAGCAGGAGTGGGACCAAACTACTTTCCCATGGAAGCAGTTGCAAAAATATCTAGGAATGAAGGATTTGCTATGGGAGCGAGACAGGACAGTTGAGTGCTCGTCTTGAAGCAGGGAAGGAAGGGCTTCCCTGGTTCCATTGGCCCTACCTGCTTTTCTAAGAGGTGCCCATTTTGGACATCAGCTGGTTGAAATAAGCTGGTTGACACAGACTGCATTGAAATAGTGAGGGAGCTGAAGCTAATTTGTCTTACGCTTTGTTCTCTTTTTATTTTTGTCACCATCCACTGCTGTCACTGTGGGGTGATAGGGAGGGGCCATGGTTTTTGTGGTTGTAAACAAGAGCTCCATGCACAGCCCTAGGAGGTGCTGGCACTGTGTGAGTGGGTGTGCATGCCCTCCTTTGGGAAAGGTGCAGGGGAAAGTGCTGAAGGAAGAGCAACAGAAGCAAAGCAAAGAATTGCTGAATTGAGAGCCGAATTTGCACTCAGCTTGCTGGTATGAGAGCAAAATGGTAGCTGGTTGCATGGGCGGTGTTCACAAGTGCTTCTGGGTGTGTGTAGCACCCTTCGTTTGCCCGAGACAAAGAGCTCTATTGGTAGTGCAAATGGTTAGCAAGGTGCTTGCGTGGTGTCTGTGAGAGACCTGTGCATGTTTAAAATGAAGCAGTGACAGATACCATGTTCTGAGCCGTCTGTCTTTAGGGCGAAATCCCAGAGGAAAGCTTTCATAAGAAGGGAATATCCAAGATGCTCATTCTTAAACTCTTTTCCTCCCCAAGTCATCTCATTGGAAGGACATCGTGTCCCTCTGCCGATGGCAGTGATTCTATTATCTCCAGCATGGCTTTATTGCAGTGATAGCAGTTCAGTTGGGAGGAGGATAGTGCAGAGAGGGCGATAAGGAAGAGGACTGCTAAAATAGGGATGGATGGTGGTGCAATGCCTGGCACTTTAGGAAGCGGAGCATGAAACCACAGTACTTTAAAAAGCAAGTGCTGGAAAGGGCAGTAGTTTGAGAAAAAAAATGCGTTTGGGTGTCTGTTCTTGAGGAATGAGGAGCCAGTTCTCCTCCCTGCTGCAGCTAGAACTCCCTCGGTCTTTTGTGAGCTGTTCTGTTTATCCCTTGCAGATGGCCAAGCACAGAGCCTCTTGGACCTTCCCTGGTGTTGATCCTGGCAGCTGAGCATTAATGGGACTCACAAGTTTGCCAACCCAAATGAGAACACAGCCAAAATACAAGGATGGTGCCACAAACCCGCCTCAGTCCCCAGAGCTCATTGCTACAAGCTGGTGTCTGGGACCTGAAGCCTTGGTGAGAGGTACCTCACTGTGCTGATGAGGGTGGCTGAGCACAGTAACGCTGGGCTTGCCCAAGCATAGATGGCGCAACAGTTTAACTAATCATTAAACTGTTAATTGTAAGGCTGTGGCTTTACAAGTCTCCTTAAACCAAGTGTCTGCATAGGCACGGCTATGCTGATTTAGGAACAGTGATGAAGAGCTGGAGTGTAAGGTCGCCTCTAAGCCCATAGCAGCTCCAACCAAACAGCATCCAACTGCCCCAAAACGAGCAGCTCTGCCTGGCCAAGAGCCTGTTCCGAGCTGCACTTGCGGATGCTGGGTGAAATTTGTCTTACAGGCCTGCCAGAGTCTGCCAGTGCCCTCAGACCTCTCATTCCCTCCAGCAATTAAGGGATTTTACCTTCATAATCACCCTCTGATAGGGAAAGCATGCATTCTCATGTTACCAAGCGTAAACAGATCTACAGGATTAATTAAGTGACTAGATTAAGGTCACGCAGGAAGCTGTGGTTGCACTGGAAATTTCACTGCAGGTTTGCAAACCCTCGCCTGGCTCCCCATTCGTCGGCCAGCTGCCTGCCTACAGGAGCAAAAGGCAAATTTGCATCTTCTGAAGGGCCCAGGCTGTTCCTGACTTCGGGGAATTGCATCACTGTCTCAAGTTCCTGATTTCTATTATTAGGTCTATTATATATCTCTGTGTGTTGCATTTGCCATTGTAAGAGATCATAAAAGATATAAAGAGATAATGTTATATCCCCAGACACTGTTTCAAAGTGATTGTGGCAGCAGCATATGAAAACTGTGCTTAAACTAGACTATTATTTTAACACGTTCACCTTGCCAAGCTCTGAAACCCAGAAAGGAGATACAATGAGAGCTGGATATGGCACACCAGGCAGCACCTCTGTGCTGTGTGGGTGACGGAGCACTGGCACAGGCTGCCCAGAGGCTGTGGAGTCTCCTCCTTGGAAGTCTTCAGAGGCTTCCTGGATGTGGTCCTGGGCACCCTGCTCTGGGTGTTGCTGCTGGAGCAGGGTTTGGGCCACATGAACCCAGAGGGACCTTCCAACCTCAGCCATTGTGTGAGTCTGTGATCTGCACGGAGTTCACTCTAAAAGAATTGGTAGAAAATTGGGTAGGAGCATGACTGAAAGAATAGGGAGATAAATACTGTTGTGTAGCTTAGTTTTTATTTCCTTTCGTTTTGCAGATGTGTGTTCCCTTACCTGTGTGTCAATGTTGATTATTTCGCAATGCGTTTTTTTCCTGGTGTGTGTGTGTAGGTCCTTCTGCTTTGATGGAGCGGCACCGGAGGCGTGCTTGCCTCACAAAGTTTATTTTGAGAGTGTGCCGCTTGAACAAAGATGAGCACGCCGCAAGCTCCCACTTGTTGCATGGGCAGAAGGTGGAATCCTGCTGGGTTGAGCATATTAGGAAAGCACATGGGGCCTGCTGATAACTCATGATGCTGACGTATGTCTGAAGAACGTTTGTTCCGCAGGACCTACCTCTTCCCCCGAGAAAAAGGGACATTTCCTTTGCAGTAACACTCCACTTGTAAAATGACACTGTGCATTTTTTTTCTTGAAAATATCCAGGAAAATTTGCCAGGCTTGTCTTTACAACTCTCTTATGGGGAAAGGACAAAAGGATCATAGGTGTGGACCCATCAGATAAGCAGCTTCTAGGCGCTGAAAGCTCAGCACAACTGCTCCTGCTGGGCTGAGGGCGGGAGCTAAGCCCACTGTGCGGGCAGCTGTATGGTGCAGGACGTCCCCAGTCCTTTCTGCCTCAGACAGTGCCTTTCACACTCTACAACCACCTGGAAGGAGTCTGTGGCAAGGCCTCTTCTCCTGGGTAGCAGTGATAGGATGAGAGGGAACGTCCTTAAGTTGTGCCAGGGGAGGTTCAGGTTGGATATTAGGAAAAAATTCTTCTCAGCGAGAGTGATCAGACACTGGCACAGGCTGCCCAGGGAGGTGGTGGAGTCACTGTCCCTGGAGGTGTTCAAGAGCCGTGGAGATGTGGCACTGAGGGACATGGTCAGTGGGTGTGGTGGGGGTGGGCTGGTGGTTGGACTGGGTGATCTCAGAGGTCCTTTCCAACCTTCATGGTTCTATGAATCTATGATTGTATGGATGAAGCAACAGGCTTGCTATCTTTCTGTTGGTAACAATTTGAATTCCTAGCAGCCTCTGGTTTTATCAATGTGGTGGCTGTCCTGTTTTAGGGAGAGCTTTTGGCTGAAGTCTTTCACAGGGAATTAAAATGATTTGCTAAAAAGCGTGCAAAATGAATCCCAAGGGAAAAACAAGACCTATCTAAAACAACCTTTGCCAAAGAGAGGATGGGATTTCAAGTAATAGCAGAGTACATAATTGAGAAAATTTGCTTAAAGGGTTGCCAAGAATTAATGTTTTCTCAGGGCAGAGAAAGGGTCACTAGGTAAAGGGATGAAGAGAATCTTATGAATATGGGAAGAAAGAGAAATGGCAGCAAAATGAAGCTGTACAAAGAGAAGAGCTAGGAAGAGAACACAAATATAAGAAAACAGGCTAACAGTAATAGTGGAGAACTGTGTAAATAATATTACAGTAAAAATCCGCTAATATTTCTGCATATAATTAAGGAAATTTGCTTAACCATTCTTGCCTTCCATTTGTATGTGCCCATTACACCCATTGGGTCAGCTGGACCGTGTTAACGTTGTAGCTCGGAATGATTGTCACAGGATCATTTGTGTTGGAAGGGACCTCTAAAGGCCATCTGCCACAACTCCCCTGCCATGGACAGGGACACCTACAGCCAGATCAGGGTGCTCAGAGCCCTGTCCAGCCTGACCTTGAGTGTCTCCAGGGGCAGGCCTGCCACCACTTCTCTCGGCAACCTGTTCCAGTGCTTCACCACCCTTATCGAAAAAACTTTTTCTTTATATCCAGTCTAAATCTCCCCTCTTCTACTTTGAAACCATTTCCCCTTGTCCTATCACTACAGACTCAGCTGGAGAGTCTGTCCCTTTCTTTCTTATAGCCCCCCTTTAGATATTGAAAGATCTCCCCAGATTAATTCAAAGCTCCAGCTACAAGTACTTGCAGCAGCAAATGGAAAATCACGCAGTGTTAATATTAGCACTGAATTTATTCACCTCGTCCTGCAGTCAGGAAATGGAAACAATGGCATGCAATTGTATGCAACCAACACAACTTAACTGCCAATAGCAGCTACTCCCAGTGAACTGTTTAAGAACAATTGATGGATGCTTACTGGAAGATTGCATCACTTCAGGTCATGAAACTGTGCTTGGAAGTAGATATGGGCTTGGTTACTCCAAAGATAGGAAATAGAGGTGTCATTGGGTAAACTGTTTGATACAAACATCTTCAACTAGCAGGAAGCAAGCATAACAGGGAGGGTGGGGGCATGAGGAACGAGAATCTGCCGCACAACGTAAAGGAAAATGATTGATGGAGGGGGAAACGAGAGAATTAGGAAAACTGATAAGAAAACCAGCAGCAGAGTTTTGACTGTGCTCTTTGTAACTTCAGAAATGCTCGGGAATTGAATAGCTTGTTATTTTGCCAATATTAATGTTAGGCTAGCTGGCGTGCCCCTTCCTCCCTGATGCATGAACCTTCTACAGTGTTTACTCTTTTCCAGCTCTGCTGCATCTCTGCATCATTTTCTCTGCCTCCACAGACGATGGAAAACCAAAGATAGTAACGCTTTCTTACGCAGTTCCTTGACAGCTGGTGGTAAGTGACCTGTGTCCCTGCAGATGTATTTATGGTTCAGTTACTCTGTCATTTGTGTTTCACTGATCCTAACTCTTATTATCTCCCAGATGCATTTGTCTGCTGGGCTCCTGCTCCTGTCACCTGTGTAGCAACTGTAGCTGCTCAGGGCTTCCCTCATCCCCATAATTCACCACAACCTGAACTCTCACCATGCGCCTCTGTCTTTGCCCTCACTTCATTTCTTTCACTTCTGTGTATTGAAGTTGGATTTCTAAGGCCTTTTAAAAACTTGTCTGTGTTCTGCCTTGCAGTGCTCTTTTCCAGCCCTGCTTTGGAAGAAGTGAAGAGCAATGCTGTTCTTGTGCTGGTTTTTGGGTTGGTTCTGCACAAAACCTTCATGAACACCTGGTAAGTGCAGCCAAAATGGTGTTGCTTGTTGGTGATGAGTGCATACCAGCAAGACACGTGTGTTACTTCCAGCTGGTGGCAGAAAAAAAGAAAACCACTTTGATGAAGTATTAAAAGATTTTGCAGATTCCACAGAAAATTCAATACAGCCAGAAATGAAAATACTTCTCTGTATACAATGGCAGTATTGATGCTGTTTTACTTCAGGCGTGTTGCATAGGCACTTTGGATCACACCCCCGTCTTTCTTGGTCTCGTTCTTGACTATATAGGGAATTTGGTCAGCTAACTTTGGTCCTGAATCACACCCACAGCAGATGACTAACGCTGCCCTAAACAGAGATCTGCAGAGTAAAACCCTCATCATTTCCCCCGGCACTTTGCGGTCGGCAGGCGTGGTGCCCGCAGGCACCATGTGGGTGACCTTGGCCACGCAGGTGGCTCTGACCTGTCCCCACTGCTGTAGGAGATGACCCGGCAAGGAAGCCTCGAGGAAAGCAGACTACTCCTGCCCAAGGGTGATTTATGGGTGCCCCCTTTGCCCGGGGATCCTCCTCAGCCCCTCAAGACCACTCTCCTTCCAAGCCTCATCCTAGAGAGGAACCAGGGGCTGCTGCATGGGCAGCGTGCTTGATGTGCCCAGCCTGGCTGCTGGTGGTACCTGAAGGGAGGTGTCTGGGGGCTGCGGGGAGCAGGCACACAGCGAGGTGCCCGCATGGCCGGAGCATCTCTCCACCGTGGGTGTCTCTGACCCGCTTCTGCCCCACTGCTTTCCAGCATCATGGTCACATCTTCCCGTTTGCCTTTCACCTAGCTTTCGAGCTCCTTTGTGGCAAGGATGTAATTATTTAAATTGCTGTCTGTAGTTGCTAGCAGGCTATAAAACTAATAACTTGAAGTGGTGCCCTAGTCTGGATAATGTCCTGGATTCTGAAACAGTGAACTCCAGTGAAGGTAAATTTGTAGCTGGCGTAGATGTGCTACCAAATTTCTGCTGAACTACCAAAATGCCTGCAGTGCTTCTTGAAAAATTCCTAGCACTTGGGTCTGTGCCCCTCTTTCTCCTTTTGGTTTTGTTTGGTGCAGGGGCTGTGGCAGTGCTGCAGTAATGTGTCTGAGCTGCGGGTGAGCCAGGGAGGGTGCTGCGGGGCGAGGGGGGACAGGCACGAGTGTGGCTCATAAAGCATTTTAACAAGCCCTGTCCCTAGGATGCACAGAGAAAGCTTTTGAATTGAAAGTTTGTTGAGAAAAAAAACCCAAAAAACTAGAAAGTCACCAAAGGGCGACCTGTTGAGGCTTTCCAGCTGCACACTGCTGGGCACTCAGCCCAGCTCCTCCCGCAGGCTCCAGGCTCTGCCTCGAAGATCCCAGGGCACAGAAATACGAGAGTGGGCAGGGCGGCCACAGTGGCTTTCTTCTCCATTCCTGGGGTCACATGGCAGCCCAGCCTTACGTAAATAAGAATCAAAGATCCAAATGGCAGGCAGTTTAACCCCACCTATTCCATGTAACAGCAGACCACTGTTGTCTTACGCTTTGGACTAGCTCCAGCTGCTGCTTTGAGAGCTGAAGGAGCACAGTGCTGGGAGCTGGAAGGTTACAAACCGCTCTCGCTGCCCTGCTCAGCTCGCTGTCTGCATCTGCACAGCAGCAAAACCACCCACGAGCTCGGCAAAGTGCTTGCACATTCTTCACACTTGCCATTTTCTGCTCCAGCAGTGCAGGCAGGCGGGCCAGAGGAGGCCGGGCCTGCTCTCAGGAGCTGGGTGTTTCCACGTCGTGCTTCGTGGATGTAAAAAAGCAGCCCCGAGTCAAGTCTCTGTCAGGAAATGCCTCTTACTCATGCTACGTACACACCGTGCCCTATCCCGGTGGCCAAGCTCATGAAGAACAAATGCTTCTGCCAGCACGGGGATGGGCTCCAGGTGTGAGCAAGTCTGTGGGCTGAGCACGAATGCAGCGCTCCTGCAGTGTGTTTGCAGACTGAGCCGTGTGTGCTCCAGCAAGCCACTTGCACTTTGTCCATGTTCTCCCAGGTGGGCAAAGGGAATAGTATTTGCTTGCCAACCTCACCGGGGTGTCGGGAGAGCGCAGTGAATGTCTGCACAGTGCTGCAAGCATAGGAGGTGTTACACAAGTGTGAGGCATTGAGGTGCTGAGCAGTGTGTTTGAACACTGCATGAAAGGGAATATGGCCTTCAGGCAGCTGTGGGTCTAGCGAGGCAGGTTTATTGCAGACAGGAATGTTTAAACTCATGAATAAAGGGGGTGCCAAAATGCGTTTATTAGGAGGTGATGGACTGCAGGCACTCTGCGAAGCGCAGCTCTGGCTCAGGAAGGTGAACAGCTCACTTCTGCAGGCTGCCACATCCGCGCCCCAGCCAGCACGGGGATCCCGGGCACTGAGTGCCTGGGAGGTGAATGAAGGCACAGAGGAGGCTGGTGTTGCCTGCAAGCAGCCTATGAATAGAGTGAGGGTGATAAAAGCGAACGCTGCAAGCCCCTGCCTGCAAATACTTGTCAGTGCTGCTCTGGGGCATACGCCAGAGGCGTTTGTTTTCCTGTAGGGCGATGAGCGCTGATAGCGTGACCAGGTCACTGCTGGGCAGACCCTGCATGTCCTCCCCTCCCCAAGTCCCCGGGCAGCCAGGGGCTGGATGTGGGAGGTCTCTGAGCCCCCGCATTTCAGTGCTGGCATGAGGCTGGCGTAGCAGCACGAGCACCGTGAGGAACAGAAAGCAGAACGTGGCCCGCTTGGTTTGGCCAGGAATCCATGTCTGGCCTGGCCGTGGGCATCTTCTTTTCCAAAAATAGTTTGTAAGGAGTGGCAGTGCAGTGCTGCTTTATTGTATGGATATATGTTAGAGTTGGGTGTTCAAAGTGTGGTTAATGGTTGTGGAGCTGTTAGCTCTGGGTAGGTCCGTGACCAAAACGCCTTTCCTGTGATGCAGAGCTTGGCAGCGCAGCTCCCCATGGCAACCCAGGCAAACAAACTGAAGGACTGCAGAGAAGGGACGACTGAAGGGAAGGGGGCAGGGAGGAGCCAAACTATTTTTATATTTCCGAACTACACAGCAGTTATTTTTCACTTTTGCATGCTCAATTCTCATTGTAGTACATTTACTTACTGGGCGATATCCCTTTGCTTTCCTCCATTTTTTCTGAAATCCCACCTATCCACCCAAAGAACTTCACACTTTTTGAGTGAGCACATCTCTCTGCACACGTGTAATGTTAATTTCCCTGCTGTGCATATTAATTGCTGCTGTCAGTGCGTGCTATTCACCCCTCACCCCAGCATCCATCCGGCCTCTCCCGGCAGAGGTAGGACATATGAGAGGTGAGCGTGGGCACCACCCCTGGGTTACTACGTCCCCATGAGAGTTGGGGTTTATTACTGACAGCAACTGGATGGCCCCAGGCTGAGCTGGGGGTTCCTGTGCCAGCAGGTGCCACCTGGGATGTGTTTGATCCTGCTGCCCCTTGGAGGCTGTCTCTTCATGGCCTAGCATGGCAACAGGTGGGAGGTCATCACCTTGTCCTGTTACAAGCCACAAAGACCAGAGGGTGCCCAGCATCTGCTCTGGCTTATCTGAGGCACAAGGGTCACTGTTAAGCACAATGCCATCTGTGACAACCACGAGGTGCTGTAGCTCTGCTCAATGGGACATTGGTGATGACAGCTGAGAAGACCAGGCCCGTGGGCTGAAGCAAGGGTACCAAATGGTCTGTGGCCAGTTTGTAGGGGTGAAGGTGTGGACTGGAAGCCATGATCACATGTGCCTCAAATCCCAGGGGCAAGATGGGAGCTCCAGGACCCCAGCACCCTCGTGCCACCAGGCAGGCACTGGAAAGCACTCCATGCAACTCTGCAGCCAAACAAGTCTTCCTCAGTGATGAAGGGCACTGGTGGTCTGGGTTACATGTAGCAAGAGCCAGGTAGGAAAAATCTTTCCACATAATTGCTGGAGGTAACAGAAATGCTCTCTTTTAGAGGTGAAGGTGCTTTGTTTTTATGAGCTATGAGAAGGGAAGAGACCAGTCTCCTTCTTGTTCCCAGCTTGGTGGCAAGAATTGAGCCAGGCTGAGGGCTCCTGCATGGGGTTGGGATTTGACTCAGCCACCTTTACATGTCTGTGCCATGGCTGTCTTCATCGACACCTCACCCAGCACTCCCTTTACCGTCTATGGGGTAAATGGGTGTGTTTGGGGCATGAGTCAGCTGGTCTGTTTTCGCTTTCTGTCTCAGGGTAAGGTGAATTGCCCTAGATTTTCCTCTTTAGTCTGGGCAAATGTACGTTAATTTCATTTATCTTTACTCATGATGTCAGAAAGCATATAAGGATCCCTGAGTTATGTAAATTCTTTTTTATTTCAGTGTGAAGAGAGAAGAAACTCAGGGGCTCAGAAAACAAAGGCCAGCTGTGTTGAGAACAATGCTGTCATGCTTTCTCCTGTTAATCTGATTTTGCTTTTAAAAGATTCTTCACATACTGTGGTGGAAGGAGTTTAATAGTAAATCATGAAAGCACAAGGGAAAGGAATTTACTTAAGAGGTTGCCGTCTCTTTTCTGTTTTCACTTGCTTTTACTCTTCTGCTGGCTTTAGTCATTGAGCTGAAAGTCATAGGTGTAATACAAAGGGATGAGCTCGATACCCACGCTTACTTTGCTTCAGCCAGTTTCCAAACTGCTAAGCTTGGGTTAGGACATTGCAGTGCCCAGCAGCGCGCAGATGGTTCCTGTCGTCCTCCACCACAAGAGTAGTAGCAGTTAAGTGGCTGCCATATGTGTGATATTTTTCTCCCAGCAATTCCTGAGGTTCAGCAGATTTCTTCAGAAGGCAGCCAGTGGGGCCAGGCGTGCAGCCCTGACATGGGAAGGAGCATTTTCAGGGCAGTAATTTATAGCCAAGTCTGTACATCCATCGCTGGAACATGTGGCAGACGTCATACCAGCTCCTGCTGCAGTCATTTTGTAGAAATGTTTCTTCTTAGTGGAAAATACTTGCTTATGGAGATGCTAATCAAACCAGTACTTCTCTCTGAGCTTACTTTGTGCTTGGAGGCCAAGTTTCAGCACGCAGTTTGTTACATGTTAACTAGGTAATTGAACAAATGAATCAACAGAAAAATTAATGAGATTTCAAAAGTGGAGACAAGTTAGAGCCGCTTCTTTCCACCTCCACGCAAATTCAGCTTCAGAAATCCCCGAGACGCTTCCCCAGTTACTGCAGTGCGCTCAGCACTCGCTGCACAGCCCAGGGCAGCGCTGCACCTTGCTGCCAGCTGCGGCTTCTGGATCAGCCGTGGCGTGGCACTGCTTTGAGGGAGGGCTTGGGTCTGTTTGGGTGGTTATTTGTGGCAGATAAAGAACAATAAGTCTATTCTTTGCATGGCTGATCCATCGGACCTTTGTTCTTTCCCCTTGATGTGCTGGAGGAAAGTCACTGCAAGTGCCATTGTATTCTCAGAGTGTTTTTGAGGGCTTTAGTGTGTTTCTTTCCCCTGCGTAATTCAATGGATTTATTTGCTTTCAGAGCATTTCAGACAGGAGAACGCTAAGATACTAGTTCTGATTTGCTGCTTGCGTTAGAAACCACCTTTGAAAACTTCCTAGGCTCATTTTATTGCATAGTAAAACGTGTCTGAAAATGATTCATTAATGGTTTTAACCCAGCAAGGCTATTAGGAGATTGATGCAGTCAGAGGGAACGAGGCATCCCTTTCTGTCCATTAGCCTTTGCTCTGCAGGCCAGGCTGCGGCAGCCTGCCTGCCCACTCTCGTCTTGGCACAGCCCAGAGGACCCGCACCATTCCAGCAGGCTGTAATTAAGCCATTCCTAATTTCAACAGAAGAGTGCCCCAGGAGTGAAAAGGGCGGTTCTGCTGGAAAGCTCACATTCGTGCTAGTACTGTTGAGTTCAATCTTTTTTGCCGTGTGTGTGCTGTACCTCTGTTACACATCCTAAAGCAATTACAGGAGAAAGAACCCATGAAAAGGGCAGTATGCCCAAAACCTCATGTGTGTTTTCCAGCTATGTTAGGAAACCTAAGAAAAACCATTTCCTCTTTTCACAAACCATCTTTCTTTGATGAAAGCTATGTGTGGAATAAATGGTGTTTTTAGATGCCGCTGTGTGGTATTTAGGGAAAGTATTTGTAAGGTGTGTCTCCTTCACAGCCCAGCTGAAGAACCATTCAAGAAGAGTCTTCCCACTGACCTTCCAACAGCGTGGTATTTCAGAAAAAGTCGAGGTGTTGTTTCACTGGCACAAAAGCCATCTGTGCAGAGGATGACAAAGGATGAGACAGCTTTGCACCTCCAGCAGCACTCCTGTTGGCACTGTCACTATAGCACACTCTTGCTTTCCTAGCTAGTCTCACCTAGGGCAAATTTCTTTTCACTTTGGTGTCAGAAAGACAGAGGCTTGTTTCAAAGGGCAAGGACATAGTTACTGTTCTGTGGAGCATTGGAATATGTAGAAAAAACTGATGTAGTATCTGGAAAGTGATGGATCCTTCTATCTGTCTATCCACACAAGCCCTGGCTCTATGCATAACGTAGAAAAGTCTTCCATGTAAAATCAACAGGATCAGCAAAGTGGTGGTTGCATGCAGTGTGGATGGGTCACAGAAAAAGAAAAAAATAAAGGTATCTGAATTAAATCTTTTGGGAAAGTGTTGGCTCGAGCTCGGAACTGAGAGTCATGAACATGTGCAGGCATGCTGGGATGTGATGCGAGACACAAAGTGAAAATACACCCAAGGTATTCCCCGGGAGTTTGTTAATTGTTTATTGTTCTCAGCTCTGATCTCAAGCAACAAGATCGGTGGAGATAAAGAAGGGCTTGCTTCCAAGAGAGTGAAG
This sequence comes from Penelope pileata, assembly GCA_013396635.1. NCBI lineage: Eukaryota > Metazoa > Chordata > Aves > Galliformes > Cracidae > Penelope > Penelope pileata. Next base: position 418,900 of record WBMW01005326.1, read on the forward strand.
AGCATGAATAAGAATGTGTTTCAAGAACTCATTGACGTATCCATTCAAGGGCTGCAGCTCTTGGAGTGCCGAAAGGTTGGCAAGCTGCTTGCCTAACAAGCCTGTGGTGAGAAGCTGGGCCTGGAGGCTGTTGTAAGGGTGTAGGGGAGGCTGCTGGGATGACGTGCAAGGGCTGGATACTGACAGCCTGGGGTGAAGGAGAGGATGTCTTGGGGGAGGGAAAAACACTGGAAATGTATGACTAGAGATGACTGGAAGACGAGATAGCTTGCATGGACATAGTGCAGAGGTCATGAGAGGCGTGTTTCCAGGGTAGGTCCATGAGTGGAACTCGAGTGGATGTGAAAGTCATATGGATGAAGCTGTTGTGCAGAAACAGCCCTTGGCCAGGGTCAGTGCAAACCACCAGCTGATCTCTCTGAACTGCAAGACCCCAGAGGCGAGGTATACAGTGATGCAGGGAGACAGAACCATGTGCAGGAAATGTGATAATAAAGAGGAGCCCATGAGGTAGATAGTGCTCGGATGGAGGTGCTCTGGCTCCTTCAGATTCCTGCCTTCCTAGGAAAGGGGGAAAATGTGGTCAGGGAGGCATTGGGGGTATCCTTTCAGATACTGGTTCCAAGATCGGGTTATTTGAAAATTCAGTAATAGAGAGATGGGTGATGACTTATAAACAAAGAGCGTACCTACTACTGGACACGAGAGCTAACCAAATCCTTGGCAGTGATATGTGTATTTCCCTTTGTGAGGTATTGGTAGCAGAGATACTCTGAAAATGTTTTATGGCTGAAGTTCCCTCTTCACAGCTGCATTATGTTATCATTCATAACTGCCCTTTGCTCAGGGAAAAAAGATCTGTTGTTGCTTGCTGATGAGTCCCTTGCTTACAGCAAAAAAGTAGTAGTTCCCAAGTGTATGATGTTTTTTATGCTACTGAGTTTCCTCCTATTTCTCTTACTTTGGTTCACAGAGTTCTCCTTCAACATACTTTAACCCTCTGAATTGATGCTGCTTCTCAGTTTTGTGTCATCAGCAAATTTTATTAGCACATGCTCATGTTCTGATCCAAGGCTATGAGAAATAATATTAAGTAGGATCAGTCTTGGAAATAGTCCCAAGGAAGTACCCTGTGTCTCCAACTGTTCTCCTTTAACCACTGCCTGGGGCCTTGTCCCCTCAGCCAGGGCTTCACCCATCTCAGAAGTCATGCATCAACCTCTGCCTTCTCAAGGTACATTCATACGTTACCCTGCAGCCTTTTTGGAACCCGAGAGGAAAGATTTACTGCAAAGCTTGTATCTCAAAATAGGCTGCCAGATTTGAGAAGAGTAATCTGCCCTGTGGTGTACAAGTTTTGTACCTCACTGCCCTCCCTTCTCTGCATTCAGGTGTGCATTTTGTTCCCTTCTTTAAAATATTGTCTCAGGCCTGAAATGCTCAGGACCAGGGCTTAAGCAATGCTTGTGTAAAGCTACACTTTGCTGCTGCCTGTGATGCGACAAATGTCAGAGTTCTCCCTTCAGCGCTGAGATGCCCGTTTAGCTGTACTAACAACACAAAGCAGAACTAGTGATTTGGGCACAACCTGCCTTGCCTGAGTACTCATCTTCCTGTGCAGATGAGTACTAGCTGTGCCAAGAGGTCCGGCAGTGGCCCGATGCAAACACCAGCATGGCTGGGCAGTCAGGAACACAAACCTCCCACCGCCATGGTGGCACTAGCCAAGCCCTGGGGACTGGGGCTCACACCCTCAGCACTGCTGCTGAGGCCATTGCCTTCCACCCCCACACTGACAAGCAGCAAACGTGGCTTGCTGTTTTCCAAGCATCTTCCCCACACTTGGTGATGGAAGGGCTGCACAGCGAGTGGCAGGATGCAGCTGTGTCTCCTTTCTTCAGCTGTAGGCCTACACCTGGCCAGCACAGGGAACGAGTATCAGTGCTCACTGAATGCTTCTGTAAATGCACCAGGAGTGTCAACAATCATATTTTTGGAGAGGTAGAAAATAAATACTCTGCTCCTGTTATTTCTAATTCGCTCATTTTTATAAACCTGTCATAAATAAAAACATTTAGTTCATACGCGGTCCTTTTATTATGGCCTCTGAACTACATACGGTAACATTTACCTCACGTGTATTTATGTAGCGCCTATTCCAAAAAAATATGTCCACTTCCACACTTAGCATCTCCCTCTCCTTATGTCTCCATTGCCAGGTTGTTTATCAGTATGTGGTGTACTACCCAATTATGTATGAATTCTGGTAGCTTAAAGGAGTGAGAGCAGCTTTGTTTAATAGTTGGTAATTAAAAGTGAGTCTTTGGGGAGAAAGGCTTCCCCTGATCACCACCGCTTATTTTTTAAGAATGCAGCTATGAAAGATTCAGTGAGGTGAGGTAGCAGAACTTACTGGCACTAGCTATCATGTTTTGAAGTGCATGTTGACAGTAGAAGTGCAAGTCAGCTAATGGAAACCTCAGTGACGCTGAAAGCCAGGTTGATCTGCATGGACAGTGAAGACCACCAGCCCCAGTGGTGGAAATAAAGGAAACCCCATGCTAGGGATTGAGGGTACAGATTTATCACACTCCTCTTCCAGTTGTAGAAGCTGCTGGAGGCCTTGGCCCTGTGACTACTGCAAGTCCCGGGATGATGAGGGTGTGAGTGAGATGTTGACCAGCAGCACAGTTCACCACAGAGTCCTGGAAATAAGAGGCCCCGAGAGTGCTGCCTGTTTGTCCCATCTTGTTTTAGCATTGTTAACCAAGTCAGCATCAAAGGAAGTTTATAGCTATTCATCTGCAGTATAGGCAAGCTGTGGTGCTTTGATTGTACACTGAGGAGCTTGTAATAAGACAGATGTGCAGTATTCACAGCAACTGCTCTTAAAAGCTCTTCACTTCTTTTCTGATGAAAGGGCAATCTACAGTAACATCCAAAATCCAAGGAAAGGGACACATTCCTGCAAAATAAATGGTGGGACTTACAGCACCGTTGAAAAACATCCTTTATCTAATGGTGTTCCTGGGTAACTGGTTTAACTCAAGGAGTAAAGTGCAAGTCTGCTCCTAAAAAAAAATTTTCCACAGTATAGCAGAGAGCGTGGAGGCTTAATTTGGTTAGCATGCACATAAGCAGTCTATACTTCAGTCACTGCTTAAGTCAAGCATTGAGAAAACATCGTAAAAGAAGTAATATAGCAAAAACAAAAGAATGCTTACCAGTCAAAGGTTCTACGACGTAATTTGAAGACTATTGCATTAAAAGTAAGCTATAAAACAAGAGAAAGCAACTAAGGAGTCCTAAGAGGGAACAAAAAGTCTGCTAAGAAATAATAACACATTCAGTCTTTCAAGCATGCTAACTCACCATCTATCAATTTTACCCGCAGCTAGTACACATTTAGTGTCTGTTCCTCACTCACCTGCTCCCTTGTTGAGGAAAAAACCCTATCCTGCTGCACTTTCTAGCTATTTTCCAGGAGCTCAGAAGAGCAATAGTGAGCTGAGTTGATGCCTAGATTAAGATCTTATTGATGGACTGCAGGTGTTCCTATTCCAGTCTCAACTGAAAGGAGTTTATAGGAAATTGTCTTCTGGGGAAGTTAAATTAGAGGTGGTGTTTCCAAAGTTTTTGTGTCCAGTTGTGAAGTGGTATGAGCAATATTACAGTATTAAATGCTTATTCACTGGAGGGGAGGGGAGTATATCTCTGTCTTTCATCTGGCCCATTACAAATTTCTTGGTTTTATAATTTCTTTTTCTTGAGTATGAGCATAGGCTTTTTCACTGAGTCCACTCAATGAGGGATTGTTGAATGGTACTGCTCCACTCGTGTCTCTGAGAAACAAATGGTTTGCTGTGTTGTTTCATTCTGCAGCGGAATCCCAGCATTTACCTTCCAATGATGCTAAAGCAGAATATTGGCCAGACAACTTCTTTGGGAAATCTTCATGCATTTCACAGAATCACAGAATCATAGGGGTTGGAAGATCCCTATCTTTTTTGAACTGGGCAGCCCAGAAGGGGACAGAGTATTTATATAGTTGATAGCTGGAAATAATAAATAATTGGGTCTATCTGTGAGTTTTCAGAGCCTGGATAGTTATCCAACTGTGAAGTAGTGACCTTACTTCATTATCTGGCTGAGAAGTCATCAAAAAAGAAAAACAAAAAAATCCTGCAGAGAACAAGTCTGACTTGAACATCTGGAGGACGAGGAGTAGGAAAACAAATGAAAGGGCCTGATGTGTTCAGTGCCAGTAGGATTTGCAATCCAGAAAGAGATGCAAATGACTAAGGCTGAGTGATCTACTTTCTGTAAGCAATCAGCGTGACAGACTTAACCCCTTTTTTGTTTGCAAATTATCCTGAATTAAGTGCTGCTGCTTACAGATGTGTTTGCTACTTGCATACACTTTGTGAATAAACTTCTGCTTGTGGGTTAGTCATGCACTGTTCAGCATGACTATTGCTTGAGTGTTTGTTGTTTATAGGGTGTGATTCACCAGACCTGCAAAAGAGCTCTAAGGAGGGCTGCAATGAGCATCGCTAGAAATATGTGTATGAATGCATATTCACAAGTTGTGAGCATGTTTGTGATGTTTTTCATCTCCCTGCAAACAATCACGTTTGTGAATAAAACTTTATTTGTACTGAAAAAGTACCGTGCAATTAGGAACCTTTGGAATGGAAATGGTTGTGGAAAACTTCTTCAAGCCAATTACATCTGTCTGAATTTCTCTAGTAATGTCTTCTATCAAGCAAACTGGCAAGTGGCCAGCCAAGGGCAGAAGGGTGTGTACGACAGTGGGTACAACTTAATAATATGCTTGATAAGGTTCTCTGTCTTGGCCTCCTGAGACAAGTGCTTGGGCCTCCATCACAGAGTGCTTCCCAGTTGTATCCATTATTTTTCCCTGTTACTGCAGATGTGCCTTTAGCATGACCAACACACTCTGCTGCCATGGCCTTGGTCGCCTGTGGGATCTTTGTCCTTGGAGTGCTGCAGCAGGGTTTGCTGTCCTGCCCTGCTCCTGGCATGAGGCAAAGGCTGTGGCATCACTGGGACTGCAGACTGGCAGGGTGGGTGGCCTTGGTGCAGGCTGTAAGATGTGGAAATTCTGGGCTGTATGGTGTCAGGCCTGGTTACAGGACCTGTAGATCCTTCAGTGTGAGTCATGACAGCTGTCCCCATGGAGAAAGGTGGAAATGTGTCCAGAGCTGGTTGTCCCAATGTAGGGACCAGTCCCCACAGGTGATGCTGTGCAATATGGTTCCGAGGAAAGGCTGAGTGTGAGGAAATGGCAGGAGCAGACTCCTGTTAGTGAAGCTGCACAGACACGTAGGCTGGTTCTGTGGAGCTCAGGGCTCCCAGACCATGTAAGAGTTCAATGGCTTCTTCAAAAAACATATTTTATATCATATTATAAACTATCTTTGCTCTTGAGATGCCTCCCTCTCTTGGCCTAATTTTCATTAAGAAAGCACAATCAATTCTGCTTTAGGATGCTGTTTTTTAGGGGGGGAAGGGAGGGAAAGAGAGGCCAAGGAAGATCCTTTCTTCTTCAGTTTTAAAGCATGAAAAGTCAGGAAAACAAAACACATGGTAGGGGATTTGTTGCAGCCCCAGCAGCCCCCTTATCTTTCTTTTTCTGCTGACTTCCTGCTCTGAATGCTTTGGCAGCTTCGAGGGCAGTGTCTAAACTTTGCAAACATGAAGGAATTCAAATGGAACCCTGGACGTCATCACATTTTCCAAGTTGGACATAAATCACAGTTTGTTATGGTTATTCTCTTGAGAGGCAGAACATGTGCAAGGAGATAAGAGCCTGGAGGAAGGAGAGGCACAGGGTATCTTGTAAGAAAAGAAAGGTCGGTAGGAAAGACCTAATAAGAAATGTTTTGACAGTGTCAATTGAGCTGAACAGCCATTGAGGAACTGGTGTGAGTTCTCATTGTTGCGGGGACATTGCCCCACCTAATTTTAAGTAGGTTTGCTATGGAGCTGGCAGGGAACACTCTCCCTTGCCATTCAGATTTTGTGTCACTGAAAGTGGGATTTTCCTGGTGAGACAGTATTTTCCAACCACAGTAGTGCGTGATTCATTGGCCAGATCCTCAGGTGATATAAATAGACACAGCTTCCGCCAGCTCCAGTGGTCTTGCGCTGACTTACATCAGCAGAAGAAACTTGGGATGGAAAGTTCCCATCAGTTTGCCCAGTCCCTACCCCAGCCACTGCCAGCTACTCTCTTACTATACACCCGTCCTGAGTTAGGAAGAGTTAGAGAGCTACCCCAAGTGAACTGGAAAACTTGCTTTCTCTTAATAAGCTGAGGGCATAGGTTAGTTTCCATTCAGAAGGCTTTCTCTTATCTTCATCCTGTGTTTTCCTGTGCTTAACTCTGCTTTGCTCTTAGCTTGACCCCATTTTCCTCAGTTTCTGGTGCTGTTTGGATGTTTGGGCTGTGGGATATTCTGCTGGCCCCCTGCAACAAAGCTGGGTGCCCAAGGTTTTCTGCTTCAGTGCTCCTTCAGAGATCTGAGCCCCGGGTTCAGCCATGGATTGAGCTCTTTTAAATATTAATCTTTTAACTGGGAGTTGACTGCTTGGCTGGTGGGAGGTTAACCTGAGAAACTGCTCTGGAAAAGAAGGTAATTATATTTATACCTTGGCTGCATTGTGTGGAATGCAAACAAGGGTTAAGTGGCTGTAATTATCTACGCAGTGTGCAACGTGTCAGTCCTATTTTACAACAACAGGAGCAAGGCCAGCTAAGCCTGGACCTGTTGCTTTGTCTGCCCATGGGTTTCCAAGAAGCTTCAACCCTGCCGCTTTTCTCTGCTCAGCCAGCGTGTTTCATAAGAATAACAACCAATCATGGTGTTAAATGGTGTTCAGAGGTGTTTTTATCTCCCCTGGTATGCCATTATTTGCTCCGTTATGATGCCGCAGAATGAACAAGTTGAACAACAGGCTGTAAGATGTTTGTTATTTTCAGACATATTCACTGAGCCGATTTTTGTGTCCCTATTGTACTCAGGCCTCCGAGGAGAGGGGGAATATGTATAGTTTGGCTGAACTTTTTTCTTTCAAGTGAACAATGACGTCAATGAACTCCCTGAGTTCCAGAAATAGAATATAATGAGGCTGGCTGTCTTCATGCTGGATTTGGCAAAAAAAAAAAAATAGATATATGTGTGTATATATCTATATGTATAATGTAAGCAGGGATTTGGATTTGGGCAACTAACATTTATTGCAAGCATAGCTAGCTTATGACTGCAGTCCTACATGGGGACCCTTAAGCACATCTGCTCCCATGCTGAAGTTACATCAGGTGAGGGCAGCGGGTCTGTGCTGGCACGGGCACTGCTGGGTAATGCAGGTCCAAGGCTGTGGGTGGAAATGGGCTGCAGAGGTTGCAGAGCCCCATCCAGCAGCTGCCATAGGGCTTGTCTCGATTCCCAACTCTGCCTGCCCAGAGCCTAGCAGGGCACTGCTTCCTTCACTGGTGACTTGTTCCTGGTGTCTCCCTTTTGACTCTTTATAGTTTCCAGCAACGCTGTATCTTGTCTTCACCTCAGTCCTGGTTTCTCACTTTCTCTGAACACAGAAGAATGTGGGTCTGTGGTGAACAGGAGCTCCTCAGCCTTGGCCCTAGCAGAGGAATATGTGCAATGGATTTCCCTTCTGGAGAGGATGGGAAGGCCAGGGGGAGGATGTGGTAAGAAACTCACAACACAGTTCCTCACAGATGTCTGGTGAGGTGTTGATCTCTGGGATGTGCAGGTTTCCCCATGGTTAGCTGTGTGCCACTCTGACTCTATTTTTTTCCTTGAGTACTGTTTCTTTCCACTGGACTTTTTTTTTTTTTTCTCCATGTAAAGAATGCAGCAGTTACATTTGATGAGGCCTCATCAAGTAGCTGGTGTCTTTTCATGTGCTTAGAGCAAGGAGCCTGCCATCTGACTGACTGTTCATCAGCTGGGCCAGATGCGCTGATGTGGTACCTCTTTGGGCTTTCCAGGCTTGACAGAGAAGTCAACACCGAGGATGAAGCAGTTTGAAGGCCTGGCTATGCTAGAGAGGCAGTCTCTCTCCTATACCAAGGTGGCTTCTCCTGTTGAGCTCCCTCCATTAAACATCTTCAGGGTGCCACTGCCACTTTTTCTTTCGTTTCAGAGAAGGAAAAGGGGGGAAAGAGAGGTTCACTAGGTGGCAGTCTGCCCTCCAACTGCCGGTGGGAGCACAGGCAAGTGGGTTTGTGAAGGCTGGCTGGGAGAGGTTTTGCACAAGAATGCCAGAACTAGATGGATAACTCTTACACTACCCTAAGAGTCAGAGAGCAGCTGGTGCTGTTTTCTGGGAGCTGAGGTAGGTGGCTGGCTGCACAGAAATCTGTGCTCTTTGCAACATGGCATGTTTCTAGACCTTGTGTTCATGGGAAAAAGCTCAAATTGATGACCACAATATGCATGCAGAGTTAATAATCAGAATTAACAGAACAGTATTAAGTTTTAGAAAACTCAAGGCTTGAGCTGTGGGTCATGATCTTTGTGCTATTACTATTATGTGTAATTGTTATTATTTTTTTTTCTATTTCTTTGGAGGGGAGGGGGCTGGCAGATCTGCCAGCGTTAGTTTTTGCCATGGTCCAACTGGTCATATTGTTGCTTCCAAACTTTCTAAATCCCTGTTATTTCAGTTGGATAGCCTTCTCATTTGGCTCTGCACTGCTGCTTAGGGTGACTGTGCTGTGTAAAGGCTGTCAGGCCTGATTCTCATTTACATTCTGGCAGGAGGTGCCTTCCCACCCACTTGAGGGTCCTTTTACTCTTCCGGAGCGCTTTGCCTTTGCAAAGGACGGATCCAGGAGACAGCTTTCCCCATCTTACGGGGCTGTGTGCTCTCTGGTTCTGAACCAGCTTGTGGAATGCCTCATGATTCTTCTGGATGAAAAGGTGGGTACAAAATGACAGCTGGGATTTAGTTTTTCAGCTGCAGATACTTTGGTCCCACCATCCGCTCCCACCTGCTGAGGGGCTCCCACTGTCAGAGTGCCTGTGGGAACTGCCTGTGGGTATTGCCTGCCCCGAGGTTCACAGCAGCTTTCAAACAGCCCAGCTCTGCATTTCTCCTGGTCTAAGGCATCACCAGAAACCCTTCCCGCACCCTCTTTCTCCATTGTTGGGTAACTCTAATAATGTACTAAGGGGCTGTCTCTGCAAAATCTGGGGAAACATTTGATTGATTAATCAAGTTGTTTTATGTGCAACAATAGTGTTTCCAATGTTGGTCATGTGCTTGTGGTTCATGATGTGTGTCTGTATCCAGAGTAAAATTAGTAGGTGTGTCTTATAAACAAAAAATAATAATCCTATGAGTCACAGTTAAGAATTTTCCCTTCTGTGTGGAGTGCTTATTAATCTGGAATTTTAAGTGAGGGGAAGGGTGGCCCAGAGACAGTTTGTGCTCACTTGCTGCTTCTTCCTGCAGCTGGCAGAGCGGCTGGCCATGGCACTTCTGATGGGCAATCATGGACATGTGTGTCCTGGAGCCACTGGCCAGGCTCCACGGCTCCTTTGGTGCCAACTGCGCAAGGAGAGCTCCAACAGGGTCATTTGTGATAGTACCAGTGACAGCAATAAAAAATAATAGATCATTTTTAGAACTACTGCTGACAATTTCACTTCCTGAATTTGGGGCTTTTTTTTTGTTGCTTCTGCTCATCTTGGTTTTTAAAAGGATCTGAAAAAACCATTATTTCATTGTAGAGGTGTTTGCCCAGAGCTGTTGTCATCACATTCACGCATAAGCCGTATGACGGGCTTCAACTACCTCTCTGGGAACTTCAGCTACCCTTCTGGGAATGCTGTGCTCTAGAGCCCAGACTGACATTTATATGTCACCCTTAGTCCTGTGACTCCCCTAAGGGAAGGCAGTATGATGTCTTTATTAGGCACAGGTAGATATCTACAGCAGGTCATTATATAGGGCAGGGGAGCATCTCTTTTATAACTCTGAGAAAAGGATGCCATGCTATCTGTCCTCCAAAAAATGATCTGGCAGATAAGATGGCAACAGCTTCCCTGCCAGTTTGACCAGAAGATCTGTGAGGCTGTTTGGTAAAGTTTCTGTTGCAATAGACCCAAAATGCTGGAAATATCACTGTTTGCTTTCAGGCTTTTTCATGAGCTGGAAGCCTCTGCCAGATCTCCAGTGTGGCAGGGAGACTGCTTCTACTCTCTTTGCATCTGGACCTCATGAAATTAATTTCAGTAATGGCAAAAGCAACTTTGTCTTGCATCTCTATCCAAAAAATGAGCCTTCTGCATCTCCAAATGAAGACCGAACTGAGGGAGCATATCTCTCTTACAGTGCCCCGTGACTAGTCAGCTGCATGCCTCTTGATCCATTTAGCGATGCTGCTTGTAGAGATTTCACAGAGGCAAAAGATTGGGAAATAGTAGAACCATTGCTTATTTATCTCACAGTAAACTCAGTGTATTAATCACTGCTCCACTAAAAGGCTGTCTTTCTCTGAGATCCCTTCATGTGAGGTCAGCTTCAGCAATTAAAATGGCTTCTAAATCTTTGGTTTTCATTGCAACGCATTTTTCTCAAAGAATGCCAGTGTTCATTTTAGTGCCATAAACATGTTGAGTAATTGAGTATTTTATCTAAACAGAATGAGAAATGTGGAAATTATTTTTAGAACTCGATCTTTAAATAAACAGGACAGTTTTAAACGTAACTCCATTTTGGGTAATGAGATGTTTTCGTAGATGTAATGGCTATTTTCAGTACATCTCTGAAGGCTCTTCTTTTTAAATATGATATTTTACATTTAAATTGGAACAGTGTGGAATGTACGTGTACAGAATATATTGTGAGAGGTCAGCTCTTCTTGAGAGTAAATATTTGTATATATGTGGGTGTGTGTGGTGTGTCATGCAAGAACAGTGCGTAACTGTAGGAGTTAATTTGGTTTAATAATCAAGCTGTAAAAATCTAACAGATTATTCAAACTCATGTGTTGGTTTCCTAGTGTGAAAGGCATTACTTAAGTATATTTGCCTATTGCTATTAAATGTTCTTCATATAAATATATATATACCTAAGTAAACATTAGCTGTCATGTATATGTCTACCACTTCTGTTGTCCCACTTCTTAGCTGTGGAAAAATTTGATACCATTCAAGGAAAGTATGATAGCATATATAGACATAGGTATTTCCATGCTGCTGTGTGGTTCTTTCTGCTTAATGTACACTGCAGGACTGACCTTCTGCGCCAGTGGCAGGAGCAGCTTGTTATGGCACTGAGTAGGACCTCGCTATGTGATCATGTGAGCTAGAGAGGGGAGATTTCTGCAGGTTGGCTAGAAAGGGGTATATAACATTTCTGTTTTCCATAGGCAAGGTACTATTTCAATCATGCATGTCTCTCTGCTGAATCATCCCTGACACACCTACACAGAGCTGTGATTTGCCTCAAATAAGTGGTGATGCCTGAAGTAGATCTGAGCAGACATGTGCGGCAACGGTTGTCAAAAGAGAGAAACACATTTTATGTTTCCCATTATATATTGCATGAATTGCCAAACTAGTTCACGTAGGAAAAGTTTCAGTTCTTGTTTTCCAAATACTGTTGTCTTTTTCTTCTTCTTTTCATCCCTGGTGAGCAGCCTGCAGTGTATGTGTTCCCATTTCATGTCACCATGGGGAAGACCTGTCCTATCTTGGACTGCCCACGCTGCAGACTGGTGACAGTACTGTGCCCCAGCAGAGCCTTGCTGAAGACGAGTGACCTGGTCCACTTCCCCATATTAAATAAACACCTGTTATGTTAGGCTTTACCTCTTGCATGCTATAAGTGACCTTGCCCAGTTGTGACTGCTGGGTAAGTGAATTTTTGTTTTTGTAAGGGACTGTCTCCTCCCTGCCCTCTTGCTAACCCACATCAGGGCAAAGCCTCCCACTTGGAAAACATCCCATCCCTTTAAGGTTTTCAAGCAAGGTGATGATTTCTAATTGTGGAGTGTGTGGGAGCCGCTCCCAGGTGCTCACAATGCCTGCTGCTTAGAAGGGCATCTCTCTCTTGGGCTGTTGACACAGGCGCAGAGCAGATGAGGAGGACAAAAACCAGACTGAAAAAAAGGAGGTTCTAATGCCACCTGCTCTGGCCCCGTGGGGCAGTAGAAAGCTGTTTTTTACTCCCAGCTCAGTATCCTGGTCTCCAGCATGGAGAAAAAGGTAACAGAAACGAAGAATGATGTATTTATTCTGTGCTTTGCACTAGTGGCAAGTTCCTGGGTTATCAACTTTGCAGTGCATGCTCACATGTTCAAGTCTGAGATGCTCACATCTGTTATCTTCTGGGTTTGTGATGCTGTTGGACAAGTAATTTCCTTGAAAATGTTCTCAGTTGCGAACTCATCCCCCCAAGCAAGCAAATGCCCCTCAGTCACTCTGACAGTTCAGTAAATCTGTGCCAAAAACCATGCCAGATCCACAGAGCTCAGGCACCCTGCCTTGGATGGAAGTGGAGCAACCTGGCCTGCTCCTTCTTGGTGGGGCTTGGCCAGGATGGAAGTGGAGCTGGGGCCAGAGGACAGCTGGAGCAAAAGGAGAGCAATGCCGAAAGTGCAAAGCATCTTCGACAAGATCACTGATAAACAGCAGCAGTAATTTTTCCCCTTCTCTCTCCTTGAAGATAAAAGAGAAGTGACAGAAGTGGATCAAATCCATTACATTACTTGTAGGTGTGCGCATCTGGTGTTTGTTTCTGCTGGTGTCTATGCAGACAAAATGAAAGAATTTAGGACATACTTGACATGACAACATGCTTTTAGAACACAAGATAAACAATCGATGATTGCAGATTTAAAGCATTTTCCTTGATAACATTAAAAAATTTACCACTAATGACAGGGAGTGACAGGGAGGTCAATGAACTGCATTGACCTACACTTGAACTGCATGAACTGCATCCATGCTGTTTGGACTTTTTTGTTTGTTTTGAGTGTCATTTTATTTGGCAACAATTTGTTGCCTTTACCACAAAACAGACCCAATGGAAAATGCCTATGGGGAAAAATGGAATGGAGTTCACATGCAAAAAGCTGCATGGGGGGAAATGTGGGAGTGCAGTTAGTGTTTGCTTGGAGGAGGTTCATTGAAAAGGCCCATCTGACAGAAATGGAGCTAGGAGAAGGATTATCTCACCTGATCCCAGCAACAGATTTTTTTTTTTTTCCAGGAAGCAGAGGAAAAGCTCTAAACTCTCTGTTTTTTTCTCTTTCAGGATTGCATCTAGCCTATTTTCTGTCCATTTGCTAGTTCTCATTGCATTCATTTCTTACTTCAACTCCTTTGCTGTATTTCAGCAGCTCAGTCTTCCCCATGGCTTCATATCTTCCTTGATCCTAGTGCACAATGGTCCAAAGCTTAGCTGTCACTTCAATGAGACAGTAGTGAGCAGAAACCTGTTTGTGGGAGCTCTTCCAGGAAGACACACTTATTCCTCTACAGTGAAAGATGGAATGGCTTCTTCAGCTGCTCTCATATTCTTCCCTTGAGGCCTGGCCATGCTCAGGACCTCTCCTTGACCTTCTCCCACTGAAGGACAGTGTTTCTGTGATACTTCTTCAGCCTTGGTTACTTTAGCTGGAGACAAGTTCATGGTTTTGATACTGTCAGCTTAGTTAGATGACACCAAGCTGTGTGAGCTCATAGGTTCAACACGTCCAACTTTCTGGAGCTGGTAGAAAATCACAAGCTTCATCTAAATTACAGTGTGGCCCTGAGTTAGGTGTCAGGGAGTCAGATCACTGCGTGGGTGCTGCTGCATGATCTGGGTCAGTGGCTGCCTGTGCACACACTGCAAGGCTTGGTGAGGGATTGGAAGGGATTGTCCTGCTGTGCTGGTGGGGCCTGAAGTCCTGCTGTGGAGCAGCAGAGGTCCCTTGGTTTGTTCAGCCCAGAGCAGAGGAGGCTGAGGGGAGGCCTCATGGCGGCCTACAGCTTCCCCACGAGGGGAGCGGAGGGGCAGCACTGAGCTCTGCTCTCTGGTGACAGCGACAGGGCCCGAGGGAACGGCATGGAGCTGTGTCAGGGGAGGTCAGGTGGGGTTAGGAAAAGGTTCTTCCCCAGAGGGTGGTCGGGCCCTGGCACAGGCTGCCCAGGGCAGTGGTCACGGCCCCACGCTGTTTGGAGTTCAGGGACACAGCTCTCAGACACAGGGTTTGGATTTTGGGTGGTCCTGTGTGCAGGCAGGAGTTGGACTCAATGATCCTTGTGGGTCCCTTCCAACTTGGGATATTGTCTGATTCCATGATTCTATCTGTGGTTTTAATTCCCTTCCCTGTGACTGTGCTCCAAGCTCGAACCCCAGTGGCCTAGTTTTTGAGGGTCTTCCTCTTGACAGACACAACGTGAACAAACCTGGCCTCCTAAGCTGACTGGGGAAGAGGAAGGCAGCACTTAGGGGAGGCTTGCTTACCACAGGCCTTCAGACAGAAAGGGTGACAGCCAGACTGTACGTTTTTCCTTGGGAAAGATAGGAGAGCACTTTTTAAGAGCAGAGGCAAGGCATGCGGGTAACCAAGCACTTAGTTTGAAATGGTGTGAGTGAAGAATGAATTGCAAAGTGCTTCACAGACATGCCAGACTTGCAAAATACCCATCCTTTGTTGGGTCCAATGTAGAACAGGAAAAATGATGTATCAGATGTGGGTAGAGCTATTTTTGTACCAGTTTGCTTTGGTTTTGCTTGCCTTAATTTGTTCATTTCCCATTTCTCTGCCTTTGAGAGAGTGTTGTTCCCTCTTTGAGCTGTCTTGGTAGAGATTTCCCAGGTCTCCTTGGCTGTCCCAGATTCTGTTCATAGCAACCTTTCCCTCTTCCCTGCACAAAAGGCAGAACCAACAGCCCCTGGGCAGAGCAGGTGGGCTAGCGGGCAAAGCCAGGTTTTGTCCAGACACCTCTCTCTGTTTTGGGGTACATTGCCAGGCATGAGGCCAGCACAACAGCCTTTTTCCACCCCTGTGGCCATGCTGGGGGTCCTCCCATCACCCACACTTTTCTCTTTTGGTCCAGGTTATCAACCATTGCCATGCCCTGCAGCGAGGATTCTTAGTAGGCCTTGGCTGTACAGTAAGCAGGTAATTTCACTATACACAGCCTCATGAAAAGCAATTTTACCATCTGTTTACGGAAACCATATGGGAGAAGGAGAATTTAAATGGTAGCGAATTATAAGAGGAAATGTTTCTGTGACTTTTAAAGATAAGATTGCAGATAAAGAATGGAAAAGCAACAGAAGGCTGCAGAAGATGAGCAAGTCCATTGAGAAAGGCATGCATGTGAGAGCAGGAAGACGCGTGAACAGTTCTGAGAACTTGTAACTTCTTCTCCCTTCTCTTCTAAGAGAGGAAGATGATTTTGGATCAGCTCATGCCCTCAATCCATCTCACACGTTATTTCAATGTGAGTATGCACTTCCTGAGTGGTATGCTCAAAACATGAAGGGCTCCATTCAGTCCAGCTGCAGTACTCTGAGAAGTTGTTTGCTCCTTCATCAACAGTTACTGTTCCCACAACAAAAAAGCATGTGTGCTTGTGACATATCCATTCAAGATTACAGTCTGATGTATTAAATGGTGTGCTAGACATTTGGCCTGTGGCAGCTGAGAGAAAGTGCTCTGCCAGCTCTGCTATGGCACTGCTAATTTGGTGGAGAGACCAACACATGCAAGTCAGAGCCCTGTGCATGGAAGCTGGTTATATCCCCAGTGACTGATGGACTAAGAATAAGGCTTCACTTTCAGCAAAAGCAGTAAAAAGTAGCTTAGCTGGTACTGTAAAATTACTGTGTTAGCATTAAAAAATAGCAGTCAGAAATTGGGAGATCTGAGGTCAACTGGAAACGTTCACGCTGACCTGTGATTCATTCTGCATAGGAGAGAATAAGAGAAATCCGTGCTGAAATTGGATGGACTGAGTGTCAGTTTCAGAGCACGTGTAGTGAGAACAGGCTTTGCTGTCCTGGTCTCTGTTTAATTAACTGATATTCCTGAAGAGATCTGTGCCTTGATGCTCAGGCTTGCTATGGTTTTTGTGGTCTTGAGTGATGACAATGTTTCTTTTGGCCATAACCATGCAGACGTTTTTGTTCTTAGACGATCTGTCTATCCACAGCAGATCTGACTGTTTCACTGTGGCTTACAATGCAAGACTTTTTCAAGCTTGCATTTCCAATTTTTTTTTTTTTTGATCTTTTATTGTGGTTTGAGTGTTCCCATAGAAAATTTGCATGCAGGCAATACAGAAACAATAACCTTTGCTGCTGTTAAACTACGGATGGTTTAGGGTTAATTTGTACAGAAAAGCAATTGCAAAATCAACCAGGGCATAAATCTAAAATACAATAGTCCTTGTGCTTCAGTGCACTGCAGCACATATGCCTATGCCAGACTAACATTATGTCCAAGCTGTGGACAGATTCAGTTTTAAGTAAAGCTAAAATATCAGTGAAGACAAAGCATCCTGAAATTTAACAGCTAAAGGGATTGGTCTCAACTTTATTTTAAATATATATATATATATATATTTCCTCGTTACTCATATCCGAATAACCTCTGGTTATCTGCACTCTGAGCACGCCTTCAGTCAAGCACTGAGACCCATGAATTTCAGTTCTTCCACGTAGTACTCAGTGGTGGGGTTTGCTGCTCTGATGTTGAAATTAGACTGGCAAGAAGAGGGGAAAAATTAGTGTCACAGTGTTCCTGTTCACCTACCTCTTCACCCTTTTCAAGTAAGAAAAAAATGCTACAAGTGCTGTGTCTGCCCCCAGTAACTTGTTGTCTTGTGCTTTATTTCTAACAAGTATTCACAGCTGCCTGGCAGGTGTGGCTTAATTGCTCAGGATGGTGCTTGCTCACTTGTGTCTGAGACAGATTTTGATTAAGGATGGTTCCCTGTGTACACATCTGTGCTGCTGTGTGTCAGTCACGAGATCTGCCAGGCTTGTGTAAGCATGTGGTGAGCTCTTTTGGCATTGGCTTTTCTGTGCGCAGACAACTGCCAAGTATTTCAGCAAGAATGAGGACTCTGCACTTTGACAGACTGTTCCCCGTTGCTCACACATATGGTTCCAAAATCATCTGCGCAGATTGTTTTCCTCCTTTGACAAAGCCAAGTTTCAGTATATGATGATGGTACTGGTACATTTTCAGCGGAAGATTGTTTTAAAAATAAATCTCAATGCTCTTTATTCACCAGTCTGTTTTGAAAAGAAACTTAAATTTCTTAGGTTTTTTTGTTGTTGTTTGTTTGCTTGTTTCAGCCAGAATTTATAGCACAACAACGAAGTGCACAAGTACTAGCATAAAAACCTTTTTATTTGTAAACTTGGTGACCTGCATTGGCAAAAGTCCTGTACTGAAATTCCACCCTGTTACTGGGCAGTAGGTGCAACCAGCAAGTGACGTTCGTTTTGCATTTTGAGGCTTAAAAAAACCCCCCAAACAAAACCAACATGTAATAATTTGCAGATGTTGGCAGTCAGCAATGATGCCTGAGTTGAAGCTCTCTTTGGGTGCCAAACCACAAATATATATCATTTTTTTATAGTCTACAATTCCTGGAACTGAAAGAGGCTTCAAAACAATCAATGTGTAAACATAAATACAGAGCTCTCCCTTCTGAGCACCACCAATGCTGCTACTGCCATGAGCTAGACACAGATACAGACACAGATGCTAGATACAGAGGGCTTTTTCTTGTCAATTATGTCTTTCTTCAAAACAAGTTTGCTTTTACCCTGTATTTAGAGGAATAGGTGTGCAGGGCTAGTACAACTCCTTCAAGAAGAGGGAAGGTGTTTACGGCTTCAGAGATTCGTAAGGCATTAACAAATGCAGATTGTTTTAAGCTGGAACCAGAAAAAGGAATGATCTACTGCTACATTTCCCTGTATGCTTTCTACTTGACATTACCATGTCCAACAGCTTTGCAACCTGAAGTTTTCTCTTTATACCTTGAACCAGTGTGCCCCTTTACTCTCTACTCCCCTTCTTTTATTTCTAAACTGAAGGGACCCCCTTAGAAAATGAGCTTTCCTTTCACTTCAGGGTCATGCAGCAACTGCCATGAAAGTTGCTTTGAGAAGTACTTTGGGTGCCTTTTTAACAGATTTGCTCACTAGGAAACAACTGATAGCATCATGGTGCTGCCCCAGGGAGTGTCGAATTGTGGTCAAATGCAAATGACTTGCAGCCGCCTACTATCAGCGTTGAGGTTCTGGTATAGTTTGCCATGAATCAGGGGTATTTGTTGTCAGCCAGTGTCTAGGACACCAGTCACAAACTGGGACACCATGAGACAAGGTTCTATAGACAAATACATACTGGAGAGAGGCTTCTTTCCCAAACAAGTGTGATAGAAATGCAAGAAAGAAGCTGGTGGGTGAAGGAGAGAGATAAGAGTGGAATGCAACAAAACTGTGCCTGTTAGGAGGATATTTGGTGTTCTCAGCACACCTAGCATTTAATTTTATATTCATTTCTCTCTCTCTTTTTTTNGTTTTTAAGAAAAGTTTGAAGGGTAGCGAAGCTCCTCGGAGTCTATGCAGTAGCAAAAAATCGGTCCTGAATCTTAAGGGGAATTTTGGTGAAACCCCAGAATTGCTTGTTCATGAAGCTGAAGATGGAATGGACACTGAAGTCCCAACATGGTGTAGGCTGGAAGCTTGCAGAATATGAGGGATGATGGTGACAAGCTGCTGATGGTTAGATTTGGCAGGAAAGGTGGGAGGGCCTCACTAGGGCTCAGCAAGCTGCAGAGGCCTGTGGTCATACTGGTTAAATCCCAAATGATACAAAACTGTTAGAGAAGACAGATGAAAAATGGGATGCTATACAACAAGGTTGAATGCAAAATCCTGGACTTAGCTGAGAATAAAGCATCCAAACAGGTTACCACTTTTCTCTGGCATTTGTTCAGAAAATGACTTTGGAAGTTAAAGCAGAAGAAAGGCAATATGATGGAAAAGGTAGGTGTCCTACAGGGATACACAGATCAAAAGAGAATCTGCGGAATGTTTGAGCTAATCCCTTTGCTCTACGGAGCACTAATAGAGCTGTGTCTGGTGTGATTCAAGAAAGACAGACTGCTTGAGTGGGGGCCAGAGGAAAGCAACGAAGGTGAATGTCAATTACAAAATAATGGCCACATATAAACTGGAGTTACTTAGTCTGGAGAATAGAAGGATGAGAGAGAATATTGTAGCATAGAAGGCTGCTGCAGAAATGAAAGGAATAATCCATTCTCCTTTTCCGTAGTCATTAAGGCAAGAAGTCCCAGGCTTAAACTGTAACCCGAATAACTCAAGTTAGAAAACAGGAAAAGCTTTCTAAGAGTCAGAATAGGAAAATCAGGCAAAAGTTGGCTGGATAACAGTTACAGTCTCCATGGCTGGAGATTATTTATGCTTAGGTGGTCAAAACTCTTGCAGAAATGACAGCTGGGCCTTCCCTGTTCCCAGACAGAATTCTCTATCTGAGATCTCTTCCAGCCCTGATTCTGCTTCCCGAAGATGAGATTGCCTGCAGAATTAAGATGACGAAGGATTAACAGCAAAGCTATACATGGGATGGGCCCTCCCTTCATACGCTAAAAGAAATTTAATATCTAGGGAGAGAACTAACAGAGGGCAAGATCTGGAGTTAAAAGAGTGATCTCAGAAAACATTGGCTGGATAAAATCTTGGAAAACTCATTAAAGACTGAGAACCATATCTAGTGTGATATCCTGGCAGGGAATTTTTAAAGAGCATCTGAACAAGGTTGGTAGAAAGGAACCGCTGAAAATGGTGAATTCAATGGACCTGGAGATGGAAGAATACAGGGATACCAGCCAATATCTGGACAGGGAGGTAGGTTTAAAATATTAGTGTAGAGACTAAAGTGAATTTAAAATGTGAAAAATGTAGGAAGAGACATAGCTGTATTCAAAGGAAATCAGGAACTAACGTGAGGAAGAGATCACATGCAGCTAAGTGACCAACAGAACTCACCTCCCTTGTGCTCTGTCTCATGGTGAAGTCATAGAAAAAGTGGAACAGACAGTGACAGAGGGGTATGCAGGATTCTTACCCCATGGGAGCAGCTCTCCCTTGCCCTCGTGCCAGCAGTGCCAGATGCTGCTGCTGGAGACTGGAAGACACTTTGCCTTTTGAATTGAAACTACAGATGTTTGTCCCCAGGGTAGAACTGGGGACTTTCGTGTTTTGGAAAGAAAAACTAGAGCCAGCTATTTAAATCATGTGCATGTCTCGAGAGACCTGTATCTCTGTGTATTAACATGAGATGAAATAGTGCGTGTGTTTGAGCAAGAGGCCATAAAGGCTTTCTGGGTAAATACTACATAGTTTATAATCAGTTTCAATGACGGCAGTGTTCCCCTCCAGCTGGTGAGTGAAGGCAACCCTCTGTACCAGGTTCATTGCCTGGAATTTGCTGGCACCTGGAGCAACCTTTATTTGGCTGTACTCAAGAGCTGAGGAACAGCCTGCGGGGTGGAAAGAGCTGGCTGGGACCCCCAGAGGGTGACACTTCCTTGGCAGATCTGTGCCACCAGGGCTGTGGGAAGCTAGAGAAAGCTACAGCTCCTTTCCAATGGTTGCATTGCGGCCATGCCACCAGGGAAGCAGAGACACCTCACTGCTGGAGGTGAGGGCTGGTGCCATCGCCTCCCTGCTTTCCCCCTGAGTACTCCAGAGAGAAGAAACTCACTCCAACAAAAATAAAGTAGTGCCCTAATCAAGGCATCATACTGAAAAATGGGTCCTGAAGGGATGAACCTGACTGAAGTTCACAGCACCCGAGTGCATGGAGGTATAAGCAAGAGCCAGGGGACTGCTGCCAAGCAGGCACTGCTGTGCTGCAATCGCCCTGGGCGGCTCTGGAAGAACAAGAAGGAACCCCAGCCTGAATCCATTTCTCACGGCCCACTCCTGAGAGAAAATGTGCAAACTCACTCTGCACTGGAATTGGATTTTTTTTGTAAAAATCAGGCTAATTTCCTCTTTTCTTTTTATTTACTTAATTTATTTTAGTAAAACGGCATTATTAGAACATTGCTTCTTCCTCTGGAATTCAATGGTATCAGATTAACGATGTCTGAAACATGCAATGATGATGCATAATCTTACACAATGATCTCTTGTTCTGGGACTAAAAGCTGTTTGTTTACATAATATAAGATGGCCTTTTGAAAATACAGTGTTGGTTCAGTTTAATGACACTTCTGACTTTCGTAAGATCACGATGCAGAAGAACAGTGACTTTGCGCAACCCAGGGCAACATTTCCCATGCTTGATGTGACTCAGTGTTGCTGGTGTCTTAGAAATCAAAATAAGAGAGCAAAGGATGATATTCTAGCAGAAAGTCAGTTTGATGGGGTTTTTTGTTATTATTGTTTTATTTATCTTCTCCCACAGGACCAGCAACCTGCCCAATCCTTATGCAGAGAATGAGAGTGCTATATTTTTCCAGCCAGCAGCACCAGGCAGTTTATTAGGCAGGATTCCTCTGAACTAGTCACCCTTAATCCCTTTTACAGGAGAGAAACAAATGCAAATAAGATGCAATTCCCCTGTTCTGGAGTGTCTGCAAGATGCACTGCCATTAAATTCAATTACAGGGGGGAGCTGAAACCCAGCAGCGTGCACTCCCAGCAAGACACTCTGCTTTACAAATAGGACACGGAGCACAACAATTGGCTGCAGTTGTCTGCTGGCTTCTTGGCTGTACTGAAGACTAAAATTTAAGGGGTGTTGGCTCCTATTTCCAAAAATCTTAGCTGGCCTGCAAATCGTCTCGTTCGTCCCCATGCCCTGCATCTGCAAATGAGGAGTCTCACCTGGGCTTTGGCCTCTTCCTCCATGGACATGGGGGCTGCCCGAGGCTGGCTCTGCGGGGCTCCTTCTGAAGCATTTACTCCCCAGCTCTGCTTTGATGTGGGACGCAGGAGAGCAGGGCTGGGGATAAATGTTGCTTTTTGAAAGAGAAAGATTCACACATTTGTTCCTGCACTGGCCTGCCAGGGAGAGATGTGCTGTTTTTGGCCAGTGTTTTTTCAATACAAAATATGAGTACCTTGTTTTAACAACAAGCAATGCTTCTGAGTAATGAATTTTGGTTATGTTACTGTTTTAGTGTCTAAATAGCAATGCAGGATTCTTATGGAGTGCATTTAATGAGTTGTTATTGATCAAAAGGACTCTATATTAATAGGCTGAATATTCACAGTGCCTAGTGTTACAAGTTGTCACAAGAAGAAAACACTTGCCAGAAGCCTAATTGCTAAATAGATAAATGAGATATTATCATCACCATTTTAGCAAAGTGAAGCAAGCCTCTGAGATATTGGTGACACCAAAAGTGTGTATTAGAGCCAGGAATCGAAAGGAACAACGCACCTCCAATTTTAGTGAAGTTCAGGCCATTCTATTAATCACAATCGTAACTTAAACACCTATAAAATTGAGGTGTCAAAAATACAATACTCAAAAATACAGTCAGTTGCTCCTGAGAGCTAGGGTTACCTTTTAGGTCCTAACTTCAAGTCTTTCCTTGGACTACTACAAGCCACTGAAGTCTGGAGCTACATCTGGCAACCTGGTCTAGTGGGAAGTGTCCTTGCCCATGGCAGGGGGGTTGGAACAAGATGATCCCTAAGATCCCTTCCAACCTGAACCGTTCTATGATTCTATGATCTGTTTGTCACACTTTCTCCACAACCCCATCCACTGCAGGCTCTTGTTTGTTGTGTTTCCACCCAAGAAGGCTGGTTGTGGATGATGAATCATTTGATTTTTCTCCTTCTTTTCCTGAATAAGATTTTATTTCACTAAATAAAATTCACCATGCGTAGGTCTTTAATGGGAAGTTGAATGTACAAGTTCTTTAATGAAATAATAATGTAAACAATTAAAATAATTCTGTACCAGCCTTCTCAGTGTGTTGGCATTGAGACATGAAAATACATTTCTCTCGTGTTTCCGCTGTTTCTTGCTTTAATTGATAATTTTTTAAAAAAAAATCTCTTACATATATTTGTATTTTTTCCAGAGTATGGAATTCAGAGCTCTATTAGAATTTCATCTAGATGCTCTTTTCAAGTACATATTTTGGCTTTGCAAAGCAGCCACACTCCTAGGAGATTCTTTATTGTAATTTTATGAAATGTTATTAACTGTGGGAAAAATCTTCATTTCTTCTTGTTGCTGAGTTTCTTTGTGGAATGGTGTCTTTTTCTTTCTTACTTTCTTTTTTCCTCCAGAGACGATTGATTTATGGGAACTGTCTCTGCCAGCTCTGCTCATTAACTGGCTGTTCTTTTATGCTTCAGTAGGAAATAAAATCTGCATTTAAACATCTCCTGTGGGTGCTCCACCCACCGGTGCTCGCTGCACTGTGAGATGCTTGCCCTTCCCTCTCCCAGCTGCTCTTCCCTGGGCCGTTTGCCTTGGAGCTCACCAAGGGGATTTTTGCTGTTGTGGCTTTTTGTGCTTTTGAAGACATATTCCTGACTATTGGAAAGAGTCAAAATGCCATACTCATTTTTCTCACATGCATTTTTCTGCCAGTGGTCATGAATTGTTGATGTTGTGGATAGAATAACAAAAAGGGATAAATGGGATATGAGACAAGTTAAAATGGTGGGCTGGGCTTGGTGAGTTTCATTTCCTCTCTTGATGGGTTGGTCTGGTAGGAATGCAGCTGTCTGTGTAGTGGACTGGGTACTACTGAAAGTCAAAACGCGTTCAGATAGATGAATGTGGAGTCAAAAACTACGAAGGGGACTCTCAACAACTTTGTACAGATACAGTTTTCAGGGTGTTTTTCTTCAGAGGAACCTTTTAGAAATTAGGTTCCATCTGCTTGTTGGAGGTGTGATACATAATCATTAATCTCTCTTGAAAAGAGAGTATTTCAGTGATTATGGAATAGCATCTTAAACTGGTGGCACTGGAGACTCTGTATGACTATCTCACGTGCAAGATACAAGGCCAAAGCTGATGTCACCACACTTGAGTATTGCAAGTTGTCAGAGCTTAAATCAGGCCTGAACGTGGCTCCACGTGGCAGACTGTGATAGCTTTATCCAAACCTGCATGGATGCACAGGGATGCATGAGCGAAGGATCTCAGCCACAGATTTCACTTCGCTGAAATCTCTGTGCCTCTCCCCTCTGGGAGGGGTTGTGTAGAGGATGACTGCAGCCATCAGCACGGTTTCAGAGTGGGATTCCAGCTGGGAAATCTGCCAGCAGTGCAGCCAGGCTCTGCAATGGTGTTGGGGCAGGCTGCGTGCACTGCTCCTGCAGAACAAGACCAGCAGATCTGATCAGTGACATCTGCCATGTGCTTATGGCACAGCTTGTGCAATGCCGTCCCAGCCGTGCTGTTGCTGAATGCCAAGAACTGTAAGTGATATAGTTTTGTTCTGGCAGATATTTGTGTTATGGCAGCTATATTTTCTTCAAGTGTCTTCACTCTTTCCCTGTCCCTACCAACATGGGGAGACTTGCACCAAAGGATGCATCAGTCTGTGTTTGGGTAAAAGACCACTTCAGGATCACTCTTCTGATTTTCCCAATTACAAGGCTGATGGGAAGAGCCCAGTTGCCCTCTGAGTGGGGACACGGCACACGGAGGACCTTGCCCACTCTGTGAACTTTATCAACCCATTCTTTTTTTTTTTCTTTTTTGGCATGTTCTTTGTTTCTATGCTTAATGTGTTTATCAGTCTCAATCATCAAACTGCTGAAAGCAGTACAACCAGCTGGCTACATGACCTGTACCACTCGCCAGTCAGGTCTCCGTTGTCCTTGTACTCTCATTGCCCAGTACTCAGCAGTACTCCATCCTTGCAGGGCCGAGACCTCCCTGTTCTGGTATTTGAAACAAGCTCTGTTTTCCTCTAAAACCAAACTAAATGCTCATTTTCCTGCTTCCTTTCTTCCATATTTCCATGGGATTTTCAAGTTCCATATTTCAGGAGCAGACAACATCCATCAGGGAGTAACTTCATACCTGCTTGTAATAATCTCCAAAATCTCTTACAGACACTCGATATGATACTTCTGATGGATGATAGGATGAATCCCCACAGGTTCAATATATATATGTATATATGCTGCTTTACAATATACACCAGAAGTCTGGAAGGCCTGTGAGACTTGACTTTTCATTTTTATGGAAGTTGTATTTGAGATGTTTATGAAGACAGAGTGATTCAGAGTGAAATTCAAACCTATGTCTAAGTTTTTGGCTGCAACCACTGACGTCACAAGCTCCACTCCCATTTGTCCAAGCCCAGCACAGAAGATCTATTTTTTTCTAATGAAAAATGACAAGCAAGCAGGGTTTCTGGTTCATGGGAAATCTTGTGAAAGTTTTGATGTAATTTAATTTAATTTTATTCCTATTTCCCAGAAACTGAGAATTTATTTTTTGAAAAATACTGAAACGTACTGTTTACTAATGAAATAAATAACAGCAGCTGGGAAGCCGAGGATGGTGCCAATTTCACAAGGATCTGCCAGGACTGTGGGGATCTGTGGCTCTGGAGCAGGCAGGGAGCCTGGGAACTCTCAGAACCCTGGCTTTACCTTGAAAGCAAAGGATTTCCAGATTTCCAGCTGGAGGAGAAAAAGCTCTAAACAGATCTGGGTCTTTCTGTGAAGGTTGGAGTGTGATGACAAGTGTGGTGGTCCTGGTGTCCCTGATTGCCCCAGGTGCTGGTTCCTGAAGGCTGAGTCACACACCTGGTATGAGGTTGCCTTCCCTTGCCTTGATCACCCCAGGCTCTCAGGGCTGCGTATCTGTAAGGGGAAATGTCCTGCTGGGACCTGACATTGGGTGTCCCTCATGTGTCCCTCAGCAAACATCTTTGGACTCTGGAGGCTGGGAGGATGCATCACCCGTGCTGCTCAAGGCAGCTCTGTTTTAACCACAGAACAGGCTGCAGGAACAGTCTTTTATCGACAGTCAGTGTAGTGTAGCTTGTGCCATTGTATGAATGCAGCTAAGCAAAGCCTGTAGTAAACTTCCAGCTCGTTTTTCAGTCTCACTTTGCTTTTGCTTTAATTACAACACTTGGAGAGGGCAAGGGACACTTCCCCCCTAATCAGTGCCCTTATTTTAGCCTTGGAAAAGCTTTTTGCTAACCAACTGTATGAGTTGGTCTCTCTCCTTGGGGTCTTGAAGCACTCAAGAACAAATGCCTCTTAATAAAAACCCCGAGCTAAAATCTCCTGGCATTTTGTCAGAATTGTATTACCCTCTGTAATCTAACACAGTAACAAGTTTTATCCACCCCAATTCGACCTGCGGTTCTTTCTAAAGATACTTCCTTCTTTGACTGATTTATTAATATTTTAACAGGCTGTCTTGCTTTTTATTATGTCATCAAAGTTTGTCTTTGAGAGACATTGATAAGAAGACTAATGCGTGCGCTGATAGACAAAAAATAAACTCTTGTCATGCTCTATTTCTCTGAAAAAGTACAATTTGAATCATATTTTGTTATGACTTCTTTCCCTGAGTCTGATAGCCCAAGGTTTAGCAGCAATAAGGCCAACTTTCTTCAAGTCTCGCTTTTTGCTCTGGTTTCTTAGGCTGAATACTCACTAACTTAACTGTGTCAACATTCTGCACAAATGTAAGCCAGGTAATTGGAGGTGACCCCAACACTCATGCTGAGTATTGAACACTGGCTCTGCAGCATTTAAAAAAGCTTTGAAGTTCTATAGTGACACTTTCTTAAAGCTAATAAGAGATTACACTTTCATTTTGGAGGGATGGAAATGCAGCACGTCATTTCCTGCTGGGAGCCGATCAACACAGACCAGACCTCCATAATTTACATGAATGTACAGAGTGTACAGACCAAAAATCATATGGTACACTTACAAATGATTTAAAAGTAGGTAATTAGAAGCAAAACTGCAATTCAATTTGTGGTCACTATTGAGCAGATAGAAGCAAAATTTGTTGTGTTTCAACCATCCATTTCTTGTCATTCTCATAGCTCTCTTCAGCCTGTGCTGTGTTTCGCATCCATCCTTGATATCCAGTACTTCCAGAAAGATCCACTCCAACACAGAGAAGAGCATTGCTCACAGTCCCTTCTAATTATGTGAACGAGTGTGAGCACGTGTTGGTAACTTGTCGCATTAGAGACGTGGTAGCAGTGCCTGACTCTTGTAGGGGAATGCAGCTCTGCTTTGCTCCTGCCCCGCTCGGCTGTGGCACAGCTCTCAGGTTAACGCTCCAGGGGCTGCCTTGGGTGCGACCTGATGGCTGTCTGGGAATGAGCTGTGTGGGGATGGATTCCGGGAGAGGAGATAAAAATAATTGGGAATGTTTCTCTTTGCCATGAAACATTGGGTGTTTACATGAGTTAAGAGCAGCCAATATGTCTTGTTCTCCAGAGGGGCAGGTAGGAAAAAGGTTTATAGCTGGCAAGATAAGCCTTCCCCTAGAAGTTGTTGTTGACTAACACATCTAGAAATAGCCCCAGGTTTTCAAAGGCTGGGGGACTGTTCAGTGAATTGGAAAGAAATTAAGTCAAAACAAAAAGCCGTCACTTTTTCAGCACAGCCGGGTTGAGAAGTGAATGGAACCAACCAGGGAGGGCCATTGTAAAATCATGCCCTTGAAATTAAATAGACGATAACTTGTGAGAGGGGGAATTTCCCCAGATAGGGCTTGGCTGCATGCCTGCTCCAGTTAAGTGCTTTCTGATGGCAAGGCGACAGCAGACAGAAACTGGGACTTTCAAAGGAAGTTTATCTCTCCTCATTCTGTCTCGTTCTCTAATTGGCCTGGACTCTGGACCATTAAAAGAGCTGACAGATGCTACTGGACTGAGAATACGAGCAACTGACGTAGTTAATGATCTTGAGTAGGCTTATTACAGGAGGGGTGAATTCTTTATTTCAGGGGAATGTAAATGAACTTTGCCATAGGCATTAATTGCATTTAATTCTATGCTAGGGCCCATTCCTCCACCAACATCTTGGAAAACAGCCCAAGAGTAAATGTGATTCTTTCTGAAAGTATTTCTTATGATCAAGTACTTTAAACACAAAGAATTGAAAGTACTTTTGGAACATTGCTTTGAGAAATTTTCTTTTCTTTCTTTCTTTTTTTTTTTTAATGTAGAATTAAAATAATCTGCCTCCCTGAGCGTAGAAGTTGGCAAGCAAAAGCACGTAGGAGTACAGATGGGTGCAATATTTTTATTTTGTGCTTCAGATGATACCATATGCCGAGCCTTAGGAGGTGCTTCTTTGCCAACAAGGTACAAATAGACATTTACAAAAGGTGAAACCAAAGGTTGTCCTCTTGCCATGTTTTCACACAGCATGCCCTGGTAAAATTTCAGGCTGTCCTGAGAGGAGCATCAACCTCTCAGCTTAGAAATTCAAATTTCACTTTTTGTCGCAGTGTTTTTTCTTGAGTTACCTTGTTTGTGATCCCTCAAGGTAACTGTGAACACGATGCTCACTTCTAGCTGAGGAAGTAAGTGGGCGATGCTTCTGAAGGTGGGCGATGTCACTCACCGCTGGCATTTGAGAACAGAGCAGAGGGCTGAGGAACACACCTCCCATTGATTAGTAGTCATGCAATTAACTATAATAAGATATTCACCTTTGATATCAAGCCCTTAGGCAGCATATACTGTGCCACATTCCAAAGCATCTGTTAGCATGGGAACACTGTTCAGCAAAAAGGGGGGTGAAGGTGATTTCTGTGGGGGCCAGTGTGCTTATTCAGCTTTCCCCTAAGAGAAGCTGCAGACATTTACATAACGCCTACCTCCATCTTGCCAGCATTTACCTAGCTTGTGGTTTTGCAGGGTTTGTTAGTACTGTCGCTGTTGTTTGCCAAGACTGCCATGATGGCAGCACTTGTGAAGGTGGCTAGCCTGCAATTCAGCGCGCCTTGACCCGCGGCACACGTCCTGGAAAGACACAACCCAACTTGCGAGCTGCTTCAGCCTGAGCTGGAGCGCATCCCCATGCTCCCTGCCTGCTGCTCTGCAATGTGTCCGGGCACCCACCCGGAGGATGTAAGAGACTTCTAAACCACATCTCCCTGCTGGCCCACAGCCCAGTGTACATGGATCCCGATTTCTGCTCCCATTTGCTTCAGGAATTCGCTTCAACACTGAGCCCCTTTGCTGTCAGGAGGGGCTGCTGAGCCCTGAGCAGTGCAGTTTCTGATGCAGTAACCTATTGCTCCGTGGATAAAGCTGTGAGGGAGAGACACTTCCGTTTCGGGAAGAATTGTGAGGATTTAGTATTTGTTTCCATTCGTTTATTTTTGTGAATTCCTGAAACTTCTGCACCCCATGTGACTACTTTAATTGCTGCTAATACAGGGAAGGAAACAAAGTTATGACTGGGCTGAGAAGTATTTTCTAATAGCGAGATATTTTTGGTCAGGGGGTTCTTTGCTTTTTGGAATGTTATGGGTTTGGGTTTTTTTGGTCAGATTAGTTGGTTTTTTGTAGTTTGCTTTATTATAGGCTTTATTAAAAACAACAAACAAACAACCTAATCAAGCCAATTTCCAACTTCCAACTTCTCATGTCAGTGAAAGTGCCGAAACACCAAAAATTCATGTCAAGGCTCACACTGTTTATTTAACCTGAAACAATCCCACCCTGGCCTCCATTTCATAATATTCTTCTGTGTTTCTTCTTCAGATTGACAACTTCTATTTTCAAGTAGCTCTGGGCCACATTAAATCATTAAATAATCAGAGCAATTAATTTGGTTTTGTAGCGGACAGATTTTCTCCTTCATCTTCAGTTTTTATTCAGTTCAGTGGAATGTTAACATTGCGTGTTTTCAGTTTACTGACAGTTTATCCACGAACAGCATGGAAATAGAATAAAGAAGGTAGAATTAAACATCTTTGCCCTAAATTATTCCAGGAAGCATTCAGAAACTCAAGAGAAGTAGTGCTATTTACTGAAATGTGGCTTATTAAAACCTGTGACTTATTAAATCCTGTAATCATCTAGCCAGGTCAGCTAGATGATTAGAGGGGACCTGAGCTTTCATGATTTTCTTGGCAATATCACAATTATTAATTAGGAAGGATATGCTATTCACAGTGCTGTAACTCTTCAACTGGAGATAATACAGTGTTTCCAGGGGTCGTGATACGAATGCCGCCTCCAGGAAACCACGTTAGGTGGTTGGGCGGGTGCCAGCAGGACACAGCGATGTGACATTTTGGGCAGCCCAAAGCCAGCGACCAGAAGGATGCCAATGCTGAGTGCATTGATATTGCTTTGTGATGTTTTGGTGCTGCCTTCTGAACGGGCCGATCTGTGGCTGTGTGGCTTTGCTGGGCTGTTTGTTTCCAGAGAAGATGGAATAATACTTGTGGTCACCCACAGAACCATTAAACGTTGCACTTAATGCTGCTGCTGCTGGCTGTGGGTGTTTTCCTTGCTTGACTCAGTGCAACTTCACAGTTATTCATTTTGTCCATTGAAACCTTGCCCAGAGAGTGGGCATCCTGGTGGTACCAGCATTACTGCCTCTCCCAGGGCCCCACTGCAGAGGACAGCCAGGCACCTCCCCAGGGGATGCAGGGATCTTTGGGGCTGATTTGAGGTGAAACAACACGAAAACGCTTTTTCCCCCGAGATCTGCGTCAGCACACAGCTGAAGTGGGTTGCAGGCCACCAGCTCGCTGTGTAGCCCATCTGCCCCTAGCAAAGAGACAACGGGGGTGCTCCTGCCTGCAGCGATGGAAGCAGGAAGGCACGGGCATCTCAGGTGGTTACTGCAGTCACTGCAACTATATGAATGCGTGCTATTTGATCTTTGAGCGTCAAGAGTTAGACTGTGCCAAAAGGCTTCCCGACCTTTTTTAGGTAATAAAAGAAGAAAGAAAAAAAGAAAGAAAAAGAAAACAAAGAATCATGAGCTTTTCCTGCTCGTAATGAGGGTGCTGGTGTTTTGGCACAGAGGAGTAAGAGGAAATTCTAAGAACGCCTGAAGGTGATACCCAAATGAGTAGTGCTGGGAGGTGCCCAGGCAGAACAGACCACATCCACAGAAGGACTGGAGCAGAGCTGAGCTGTCTCAGCAATGCTTGGGGTTACATCTACATCTAGCAGCAAATAAAAACGGACCGGTGCCTGTTTTCTGGGACTGAGGGCATGCCTTGTGCTTAGCTCCCTTCCCTGCACCCTGGACAAAGAGGGCTGCCTTGTTTCAGCAGTGTGCCAGGAGCATCCCTGCCCAGTGCTCATCCCAGGACACAGCTGGTGGGGACGCGTGCCCGCAGTGCCTGCAGCAGGCTGGCTGCCACCCTGCTGCGCTTCCCTCCGCACCAGCAGCATTCTGCTGGAGCACCACAATGTGCTGCGCAAACAAACGTGTGCAGTGCGTGTTCTCAGCCCGGCGCGAGGGTGACCTGCTGTCGTGGGGCCGAGGGGTTACACCACAGCAAACAGAACGTGTGATGAATGACCGAGGGATATTGTTAGCATGTGTGCCTGACACTCGGGGAGTACAGAGGTGAAGCATCTGACTGGTGCTTTCCAGTCATTTTCGTCCTACATCAAACAAACTTTCCCTCATGTAAACAGAGAGAATTAGTTAATCCCTACACCGCCCCACTGCAAAATCAAACAGTGTCCTGCGTTCAGGATATTTTTCCTGCAGCAGAAACAACAACAGAAGTGATATACTCAAGTCTGGTGAAATGGGCTGTAACATTTGGCGATGCGTGCAGGTCTCCGAATATGCATTTCACCAGGCTAAGCCATGCTGAATATAATCCTTTGAATTCCCCATCTCGCACACATTCAGAAAAAATAAACAGCAGAGTGTTTATTGAGCAACTGTCTTTGCCCCTCGACTCAAAGGAGGCATTGTGCTGTCCACCTGCAGATCCTCTTAACTTTCCTCCTCTTTTCTCCTCTTCTGCAATGATGAAAGCTTTCCCACTTGAAAGGGCAGCAAGGCTTTTTTTCAATTTTTACACTGAATTGCAGACATTAGTAAGTGGAATTTCCAGGCAATATAGCTAAGATACAGCAGACTTTCAATTTTAAAAACTAGGAGGAGCCCCCAGTCCTTAACATGGCAGA
Organism: Penelope pileata; assembly: GCA_013396635.1. Classification (NCBI taxonomy): domain Eukaryota; kingdom Metazoa; phylum Chordata; class Aves; order Galliformes; family Cracidae; genus Penelope; species Penelope pileata. Next base: position 451,107 of record WBMW01005326.1, read on the forward strand.
GTAACCTCCAAGAAGCTGATGGAGGAAATCGCTCAGCGCCTCTGCTCCACGGCGTCTGGTTCCTATGTAAATGCGCGATGCTGTGGTGACACCGGGGGTGTCACACAAGATGCCTGTGTGCACCTCCTGCCATTGCAGCATGTTACTCGAGCACAAAATTGTTATACATGTGCTCATCAGGTCTGCAATGCAGTAGTGATGTATAGTACTCATGTGGTTCTTGCTGCTGTAGTAAAGTATTTGGGGAATTACTCAGCTGTACTTCAGCAGCTGTGACGGTTTAATACAACTCTTTCATTTAAATTCTCCCTGCTTTGTGGACGTTTTTCCAGTAGAACTGCTGACTACTCTGAGAGTCTCAGAAATTGTCTGTTAAAGACATTGCTTGCAGAAATGCAGGACTTGCATGCTCTCGCTGCCATTCCCACTTGATCTCCCTTTGCCTCTGGCCCCGAGGGATGCTAAGGCTTTGCCACTGGCCGTGGGTGGTAAATATGCTTAGCCAGGCAACCGCTGGGGTAATGCAAAATTCAGTGAGTCATGCAAAGCTACTTCTTAAGAAGATCTGAGGTCTTTCAGGCTTCTCTGGCTCATTAAAATCCAAAGTGAATGGGAAGGACCCAGACCTAAATGAGTCGTATGAACTCTTACAACATTTGTTTTGATATCATAAAAGCGATGCTAAATCTCAGTCTAGAGCGTGCTTGTCCTAATTTCGTCTTGGTAAGCACCTAAAAAATGTAAATGAAACTTGTCCTCCTGCCATAGTACAGCCTGCATGTCCCCCTCTTGGCCAGCTGTCTGGACACAAACCCCATATGTTAACTTAAATCTTATCTACAGGGCTGAAAAGTCTGCTGCTCCTATTACTTCTTTTCCTTTTATAGGTGTTAATGTTTCTGGATGCACTTTAAAGAACGCTTTGCAGATGTGTATGGATACTGCTCACCAGCAAGGTATCGTAAACCAGGCGTGCACGGCAAATTGTGCAATACATCACTGCTATTACTAAGCCCCGATAAAATGACTGCTTCTGTGATAAATGTGTTCAAGCCCTTTCATATGTTACTTGAGTAAATGATAAAATCTGCAGTTAAATTTAAATAGGGTGTGTTTACAAAGGCATTTTTTAACTAATGCCAAAATATACAATCTGTAGTCTGTATTTTTATACACCCCAAGGTGGAGTCTAGGTTATTTTCATGGTAAACATATGGAAACTTGTTTTACTTACTATTTTTTTCCAAATAATTTTTTTTTTCATTAGACTGGGCTTTTGTTGATGTATTCAGGCTGTTGGAAGAACTGAGAATGATGGAAGTATCGTGATTGAATTTCCCCCCTTTTTAGGGAGAATAAAGGGCTGGCACGCGTTCACAGCTTCATTTTGTTTGAAAACAAATCCTTACAGACTGCGTGTGAGCCCTTTGTTCCCCGCCTGGCCCTTAAGCCCACTGCATGCACAGGTTATCATGTAATAGTTTGTAGCAGTGTGAATAAGTTCAGAGGAGACACTGTTCAGTCTGAAGAAAGTGTCGTCTGTGCTAAATGCCTTCCAGTGTTACAGGCTGATCCTAGCTAATAACTGTGCTGATGGATGAATGTCAGCATATGAGTACAAGAAATGGGATTTATTTATAGCTCGATCCCATGCCTTGTGTGGGCAACTTCTTGTGCACCAGGACGAGACCGGGGGACATCTGGCGGCTGGGTTTTACAGCTGTGCTCTCCTTCCCTTCCTCATTGTGAGAGTAGGTCCCTGAGCCAGCCCTGTACTGAGGCTTTGGAGGGACAGAGACAAGACGGTATGTTTTTTCCCACTTTCCCTGTCTGTGACAACAGAACCCATTGTGGGACCTGGAAGACCACCAGACTTAGCTGCAGTTGAAAGGAGTCTGACCAGTCCCTTCCCTTTCTGTGCCCATGAACCTCTGGGCTTGTGGGCACGTGCTTCCCTTCACACATGGGCACAGTCCCAATGCAGGTAGCACTACAGCTCATGCGTACAATTAAACAAGTATGTGCATGGTTATAGGGTTGAGGCCAAAAATCAGATCATACTGGCTTGGCAAGGGGCAAATCTGACCAGCGGTTTTACCAACCCCATGACATCACGTTTGCTTGACCTACCATGAGTAGCATAATTACTATTCAGGATGAGCAAGGTGTGAAAAATAGGATACAAGAGGAAAGAAATTACAAGGTAGTGACGAAACAGAAAAGTTAGCATTGGAGGTAGGTCCAGCGTGAGTGAGGTGCGGAGGTCTGGGGAGATGGTTGGAAGCAGTAAGAGCTGAGGAGAGGAGGGCTGAGTAACCCAACCAGGTTTCATTTCCCTTCATGCCAACATTCTCCAAGTGAGCTGCTGCACCAAGCTCATCCTGTCAAGCCATGGGGAAAAATTGATAATGCTGGGGGCCTGGGCATCCTGCCAGCCCTAGATGAGCAAGCTCATGCACAAACTCCATCTTCCCTCATGGCCCCACCCCTTCAGCCAGTTTCATGCTCACTGGGGCTGGGATGGGGCTCCCCAGAGCTGCCTTTTGGGATGGATATCAGGGGATGAAGTGCGACTACTGGACACAATAACAAAAAGGCAGGCCCTAGAAGGTGAGGGAAGCCCCTAGGCCACTCTTTCCTGGCTCATCATAAGCCAATTTTATTAACTTTATGTTATGGACTTGGCCAGAGAAAAGTTTGGCAGTTCTGAAGAAACTGGGGAAAGTGTGTAAAAGAAGACAATTTTTGAAGTACAATTCATAGTTATTATTGCATCTATTGAGTATGTGGCAATATTTCCTAATATGTATTATATAGACAAAAAACCACAGGTTTGTAATATACACTCATGAATTCACCTTTCTTTAATAAGCCTGTAAATATTGCTTTGGTAAATAAGGACTGATCTGAAGTTGAGGAACCCATAACTGAACCCACAGAAACACTACATCTTCAGAGGATCGTATTCCTAGGACTGGCCGCTGCACTGTCCTTGACAACAGTAGTATTGAGTTCTGGAAGAACTGAGCGGAGGAGAACTGCTAGTCTGGTGCCTTGATGAACATGAAACAAGCCGTCTCAAAAGAGACTAAAAATCACAGGCTGAGACAGTGAGTGAGCTCAGTGTAACTCTGGGGTACCTCCCTTTGCAAAGATGATATCACACAAGTGGGATCCTTTCATGCAACTCCCACTGGTTAGCTCTTCATTAGTAATCATTACACACCTGTTAAAAACATCTTATATTGCCTGCAGCAGGATGCGGCCTTCAGTGCCACGGAATGAGGCAGGTTGCGTGGACAGCCCTGCGTAGTGGAAGTTTTGTAGGCACGTGCTCCAGGCTGCAATCTCTGTCCACCCATTATAGGTGACTTGTAGGCAGCATCGATGGGATGTCAAACGTGATGGAGCCATAGTACCACTCCATGTGTTGAAAGGGATGTTGTGATGAGCAACAGTCTTCAGTTTGCTATGTAAATGTAAGCATCGCTGTTAGAACTGGGGAGGGGGGGAAACCAAAGGGGTGTGTGTATATTAGCAGGAAGATGCTTGCCCTGGAAATAGAGAGTAATGTGGAATTCAAACAGCTATAGGAATGTTCCCTTGCTGGCATTGTGTCAGCCTCCAGAGACCCCAGTGGATGCTCAGAACATCATTGTGCTGATGGCAGGGCAAAGGGTGAGAATGAAGTGGATCTCCTCTGTAAAAAACTTTTGGCGTATGTTTTCCCAGATAGTGGGAAAGGTTTTTCTACCTGGTGGCTGGTACACAAACTCACATGACCTGGCCAGAAAGGAAACACTTGAAGCAACAGAATTTTTACTAAGCATTATCAATACTTCTGTTTCTAATTTAGCAAATGGTCTTTGCATTATTTTGAAGATTACAGCAGTGGCACAGAGTGGTAAAGATCCATTGCTGTAATTTTTAAAATGTAGCCACACCGTGCGCCTAAACACTAGTTAAGTCCCAAAAGGCAAACTGTATTACAAATTGTGGAGAGGATCCTAGCAGATGTCAGTCTCTCCATGGAGAGATTATACATCAAAACAGTGCAGTAAAGACACCAGATCAAGCCACTGCTTTTCTGTATGGTGCTTCCAGTACTTGAAGTTTCTGTTTGTTGAAGCAGTGGTTCCAGGTACATGACCTTCTGAAATTACAGAATGGCCATTGACTTAGGCCAGCTCAGGCCTGGGCTTTTTGTATTCCTGCATTTCTATGGGCTGTGGTACATGTGTGGCAGTTCCAACTAAAAACTATTTCCAGAAGTGCCAACGACTCATGTTTTTTGCTTTAAAGAGTCACAGGTTAGTCTTTGATGTGTTGGCCACAATGCCAGGTACAACATAAACTCTCTTGGATCTTGCAAAAGTGTATTTTTCTCTTTATTATTTTTTCTGTAGTTCTGAGTTCCCAGTTACAAGAAGAAATTTAATGCATGTATGTGTCTGTGGAGACTGGGTTGGGTTATATGTACACCAAATTTTCTGGTCTTCAAGAGATCAGAGTAAAATGGGAAGTGCACACACAGAAGGCCAGAAAAACAGATAGCAAATAAAAGGAACATTATGTTAACATGAAAACTAAAAGGTTCTTGAAAGAAAAAAAGGGTTTGAATTTGGAACTTTCTAGTTGGTGGTGGTATTTTTGTTTGTTTCTTTGTTTTTTGTAAGCTTACAATTGACTATAGTGGTCTTGTCTATTGTAAAATTGAGTGAAATAAGCCTCTTCCAGTTGTTTTTCTTTCTGAGGGATGAGAAACAGTTTCCAGTAAACGAACAGCAATCGACTGCTGAATCATCTCTGTTGAGCAGAGGTTTCAAAACCTGAGCCAGATAATTGTGTGAGTGCTGTTGGCACCGTGCTCCTCCTCTCGGTCTGACGGAGCCAACCTTGGGCTCACCTTACCCAAGCACGTGGTTTGTTTGGCTTCAGGATTGCTCTGGCGAGTGCAGGTTGCCAGAGCCAACCCCAGGAGGTGAGGAATGAGGGACCTGTGAGTATTTGTCAGTGAGGCAGTGAGGCAGTTTAGCAAATGTTCCCCTCACCTGGCAGCCTCTCTGTCCATATGCTGAAAATATTTGCTTTAAGAAGAGGACAACTTCAGGCTGGGTTTTGTGCCTGCTGCCTGTGCAGTCAAATAAACAGACCTTGATTTCACAGAATCACAGAATCACAGAATTGCAGGGGTTGGAAGGGACCTCAAGAGATCATCGAGTCCAACCCCCCTGCCAGAGCAGGTTCCCTACTGCAGGTTGCACAGGTAGGCATCCAGGCGGGTCTTGAATATCTCCAGGGAAGGAGACTCCACAACCTCCCTGGGCAGCCTGTTCCAGTGCTCCGTCACCCGCACTGTGAAGAAGTTCTTCCGCATGTTGGTGCGGAACTTCCTGTGCTCCAGCTTAAGGCCATTGCCCCTTGTCCTGTCCCCACTGAGTCCTCTGTTCCTGAAATGTGCAGATGTGTCTTGTTTAACTGGGAAATAATAATACATAATACAAAATCATGCGCATTCAAGCCTTTCCTTTAGGCTCACCTGTTTTTGGAAAAGAGGGAGGATTCACCCTGCTTGACCGTACGCATTTACACTGAAAGTGTCTCCAGCACAGCTAATCATCCAAGGTCGTTTATAGACAATGTCCTTCCAGAGCTAGGATCAACCCATCCTACCGCGAACACCTAAAACAGACCAGAGGAACTGACTGCGCAGGGGAGCTATCCCCATGACTGTGGCTGATCAGGCCTGCTGAGAGGAATCCCACCCTCAGCTGCTGGGAAGCAAGTTGGACTGGAGATACTTTCGCACCCACTTTGCCTTGGGGGAAGCCGTGGATGCCAGAAGCTGATGTGTGGTGGCCCTCTGAAGACCAAGGCAGCGACAGCAGAGGCTCCTGAGCTGTGTTCAGAGCCCATGTGTGCACCCAGCTTGTCACCTGGGTGCATGCCTGCTGTGGACTGCTCTCCGACACTGTCACCACACCGTGCAGGCTGCTCACTCAGAAGCTGTTCAATCACAGCTGTGGGCTTTTCCAGCAGGTGTGAAATAGCCTCGTGTCGTCAATGTGCTGCACATGCTGGACCACAGTGAGTGGACACTGAAGTTGTGTGCTCAGCAGTGATGGATGTGTAGCACAGCTTGTATCAGCAGCCATGAAAATGCCTGGGAAATGGCATCAAAAAGCATCCACTAATTTCACCTTGTCAGTCTTAGCTGAGATAATGGTTTGCTGAATCTAGAATCTAATCCTTTCTGTTACAAGGTAATTTTACTACAGAAACACTAAAATGTATTTTTATGTGGTCCCCTTTTCCAGCATCATCAGTGGGGAGAACACTGCACCTTCCGAAAGAAAGACAAGATTTCCTGGTTTTTACCTGTCTTCAAGGGCCTCAGTAGGGAGGTCAGAAATGTGACTCAGAAAATGAATTTTCCTTTAGAAAGCCTCCTGAAGTGGAATACTGAGGTGTATTTGTTTATTCATTATGATGACATGGTGCCTTTACTCAACCTCATTTAAAAGTTAGTTTTTACAAGTTGTTATCCACCCACAAGGCTGGGCTGATTGGTTCAGATTCAAATTGTACCGTGCTGTACACACCTGTGACTAAACAGCAGCAGGTTTTCGTAGCTAGCTTGTCTATGAGTCTCCTGGAGAAGACCAAATGAAAAGAAAGATAATTGATAACAGTGTGATGGACACCTTGCTATTTCCAATACATTGGATTGCTTGAAGTTTGGCATAAAGGAGCTTAGGAAAACAGAAAAGGAAGGAAGTTGCAATAGCCCAAGTTTAAAACAGGAATAGGGAACAGAGATTTCCAGTTGTGGTAGTAAGCAAGTAAGAAAGAATAACAGTTTGAATATAATACTATGGACAGATAGACATAGAAAGGTGGGAAATGTAGGAAGGAAAATGCTGTGAATAAGGGTGACTCCAAAATATGGCCTAAACAGAAATGGTAAGGAGAAAAATGCTTACCTTACAAAGCGAATAAGCAAAGTGCAATGAAGTAGCGTTGGCTACGGGGCTATGGGTCAGCCAGCACATGAAGGTTATGCAAGAAATTAAATGCCTAAGTGATGGCAGTGATACGAGAAACTCGTAAGTACCAGCACTTGCTGCTGTGAGTGATGGAGGGAGGAGCTCAACACAGCATGTCCTCTCATGCCAGAACATGAGAGGTTGAAAATTTTTCCCTGAATATTTTTTTAAGGTTTTATATCAGGATGGTTTTCAAGCTCAGCTCTTTGACATATAGGAGAAGTGTGCAAACTTTATATTGCCAAATTAGAAACTCCCTTTACTCTCCACTACTTCATTTGTTAGAGGTGATGTGTAGGTTAATGAATGAAGAGCGAGATGTGCCTGAAGAACATACCTAGACTTTTTACTGATTGGAGGAAGTTTGCATACGCTTACTATACAAAACAAACAAATAAAAAAAAAGGGAGTTGGCAGTATCGTGGTAGAGATTAGAGTGAGAGAGAATCGCAGCTGTAAAGGTGTTGGTGTCTTACATGTGGGAGGTAGTGGCATGAGGAAAGGGAGGTGAAGATGTTCGACTACAGGAAGGAGAAGAGGTGATGGTGATAAGAAAGGATTTAAAACGTGCACTGGAGATGACCACTGACTTCAGTAATGACTCACGAGCTGAACGTGTGTGTTTAGACATACGTGACACCACGACACCAGAGGGAAAAATACATATCTGTGAGGGGTGTTGTATGCAATTTCCATGAATTGCAGTAGCAGCCTTACTCATGAATATCACTGACTGGGATGAATAAAATAAACTTAATGAGCGAAAAAGCCAGCGGGCGGTTCACCGCGCCCTCAGAGGCATGTGGCTGGCTTGCTTCACAGGGGAGGAGCATCCCAGGATTGCAGTTTCAATTTCAGTGGCATGGAATCCACACAAAGTGGGAAGTTGCTGTGGGTTTGGAATAAAGGAGCAAATGCTAATGTGGCAAGAAAGGCAGCTGGGCATCTCAAGGGTGTGTGGACATCTCTCTTGCTTTGGAAGAGAGGTGATGAGCACCAGGGTGCCTGACATGCAGGGGCATGCGTTTGTGTATGCTCCAGGACCTTTGAGGTCCTCTGGTCAATCTGCTCCATTTGGAGCTGGGCCCTGGGGTCAATTAAGGTCAAATAATGAGTGGATTGTAGAAAAACTGGAGACAAACATGCAATCCATGTGGGGGCCTCCTCAGCAGCACCTGTGGGGCATGGGACATTCCCTCCTGAGATGCCCCAGCCCCTGTCCCCAGCCTGGCTGCCCATCTCCTGGCCCCAGCCTGGCTGCCCAGCCCCTGGCCCCAGCCTGGCTGCCCAGCCCCTGGCCCCAGCCTGGCTGCCCATCTCCTGCCACCCCCCCTGGCAGGTCTGACACCAGCACCAACCTCTGGGTGCTTCACTCTGGGTAAGTCCGTGTCACGTTGTCTCTGCGGCCAACCAGAGTGGCAAATTTCTTTTTCTTTCTTTCTTTCTTCTTCTTCTTCTTTTTTTTTTTTTCCTGTGCTCTTCTTTTATTTGAAACAAAAGCTTGCATTCTTCTACTTCCCCATAATTCAAGGGCCTGGAGCATTATGGTACATATTGTATGTGTGGAAACAAACAATAAAACCAAGCTGAAAAAAAAAAAAAGCAATTACTTGCCACTCTTGCCACTGGAAAGCCCTTTCTGAGTGGTGTTTGTTAAAGTATATTCTCCCTTTTTACCACAGAAACTCAGACGCATTTCCCCATACATCTGGCAAACACTGTTTACATCTTCCAATATTTCAAAAGGAATTGCAATTAACAAAGCTATTTACGTTCCCAAATAAATTTAAGAAAAGTTATGCCGTAACATATTTGTTGTATCTGCATCATCTGCTTAGTCCAGATTTTTGAAGAACATTTGCTGGGAGTTTATTTTGAAAGATCTCCAAAAGATGCAGTGGTGCTGTCCAGTGGTGCAGAAGCCCTTTCTTGCCTTGCGCTTTGGCGGCAGTCTGAGGTAATTCTTCTGCCCTCTTCTGCATTAAGTCACCTTTATCTGATCTGCCCACACATACAAATGGCTCAAGTGCCTTTTTAGACCTATCTAGATGGAGATAAATTGCTCCTGGGTGGAGCGCTGGTATCTTACTCCCCATGTAGATGTTGCGAATACATCATCTTTGAAAATTAAAGGCTCCAATTGCCTCATGGGGAGTTGCTCACGTGGGATGTCACCTCCCTGGGTAGCAGTGCTGGCAACCTGCATGCCCTGGTCAGATGGAGCAAGTGAAAAGAGCTGTGAAAGGGCCAGCTGAGACCTAGAGCAAAGGAGGGAACGGCAGGATTTCATAGGAAAACTGTGGGAATCACCTGGAGAAGACAATAGTTTCCTTTTGTTATTTTTTTCACCGTGTCCCCTTGTCAGAAGGCCGCAGAGATCTGGTTGTTGCAGTGTTACTGCTACGCTACCCAGGCTGGTGGGAAAAGTACAGGTCTTCTGGTTTTCTGTGTTTACCTGAGTGAGTGAACTAGTGGAATCCAGGATGGTCAGCAGCAAATGCTGATCTCCATCTTGGCAAGCTGAAGAGTTGATGTCCCTCATGGAGGCTTTTCATCTCAGGTCCCCCCTCACATGAACATATTTGGGAGACAAAGGAAGTTTTGTTGGCATATTTTTAATAGAAATTATAATTCAGCATTATATAGGTATATTACCAAAGGCAAACAGTGTTTGCAAGCTGCCCAGAGCAAGAAATCCTGGTGAGCTTCATTGGAGACCTGGCAGCACCATGTGAACCTGAAGTGCTAATCCATACTTTGGGAAGGTGGAATTGGGCTGGCTGAGGATGGCTGCATAAAACAGAGTCCCAACAAACTACAGTAGCACCCACACAGCATTAACCCAACATTGTTCTTACGCTAAAACAAAAACAAACAAACAGAAAAGGAAAATAAATTAAAAAAAAATCCAACAATCCCACGCAGAGTATAGCACACTAATGTCCCCAGGGTTTTGGCCAGGCACGTTGGTATGCTTATTCATTGAGCAGCTATTCCTGAACAGACATCCTCCATCCGTCTGGCTCCAGCCCACCCACTTTTCTCCACTGCTCAGCATCCCAATAGCCTTCTGATTTGGCTATTTTCCTGTGCCATCTAAAAACCACCACCATCAGTAGATCCAAAGATCTTTGCTTTGCGTTCAGTGCTTGAGGTTCATGGACTGGAGGAGAAGAAAGGGATTTAGGTTTGGACAGATGAGCAGAGGTGAAACAGTTGCAAGGGGGGTGGTGGAGTCACTGTCCCTGGAGGTGTTCAAGAAACTTGGAGAGGTGGCACTGAGGGGCATGGTCAGTGGGCATGGTGGGGGTGGGCTGGTGGTTGGACTGGGTGACCTTAGAGGTCTTTTCCAGCCTTGGTGATTCTGTGATGCTATGATCACTTACGTGGTACATTGTGTCTCACCAGTCCCAGGCTGCCTGCACATGGGTGCTGGATGCCTGCATATGTGGCTCCTGCTGAAGGGACATCTCCAAGAGATTTGTGGAAATACTGACACTTCTACCCAATTTAGCAGGTGAACTTGAAACTGGCCACAAGAATCACCATGAACTGCCTGGGTCTAGCACAGAAACCAGCCAGTCACCACTGCTGAAATAAAAGCTGTTATGCAGGAAGACAAAAATGCCAAAAATAGCAGAGTTTGGGTAAATCTTTGTATTTGCTTACAGGTTTTGTGGGTGTTTTTAAAGCCTCAAGGAGATGCATATGGTCATTTTAAATTTACAGCCATGCTTGTACCATTCAGGATGAGACACACAGCAAGGAGACCAAATTTTCTGTAGTTCTGAACACCCATGTTGCTCCCTCCCTCCTTAGCTGCACCTGTGAAAAATGTAAATAAAAAGATCAAAAATATGAAAATCTTTGAACATAGGTGTTTTCAACACATCCTCTTTCCTCTCTCCCCTTCCCAGTCTCCCTTTAACCCTTCAGGTGGGTCTTTTCCAATCTCACCCAAGTCGATTTAATGACTGGCTTTGTTTTCCCCTGGCACAGCTGAAGCACGAGGCCACTTCACATTTTTTATGTTACAGGGACATGGCACCCGTTCTTACAGTATCGGGAGAGCTCATTCAGGTCTTCCTTTGCAATGGCTTTCCAAGAAAAAATCACTTATGAGCTAAAACTAATCCTGGGAAATTTCAAAGCAACAGGAAGCAGACAGGAGCACAGACAGGGAATGAGAAAACAAGCAGCACTTTGAATGTTCCTGCTTGTGGTGTTGCTCCGGCAGAAGGAAACGGGCTCAGGCTTCAGCGGATCGAAGGAAACAAAGGCCTGGCTGGGCTTCACTCACCATCCCCGGCAAGCTGTATGTATTCAGTAACAGTTAGAAACAGACTATTTTTTTTCCTCCTCCAAATAAAAAGTATGTCTCAAGCAACTCTCATCTGTAACTGCAATATGCAATAATTTCCAAATCAGGGGGCAGATTCTTTTCTTCAAATTAGGGCTATCAGGTGGTTTCATTGCATGGCAGGGTTAGGAAAATACTGTAGGGCAGTGGACTGAGACAAATGCCACTTCAGATGTGTGTTTTAACATCGTGATAGTAGCACAGCAACTGCATTTAGCTGTATTCTGAAGGGGAAAAAAGTTAGCGCATGGTAGTGCTTGCCTAGAAGGGCATCAGGCTACGTTTTGTGTAGCGCCAGCACATCTTCCCAGATTTTTTTATTTAAATAAATATATTGTAATAGCATGCCAAGTATATGAGACAAAAGAGTAACATATATATCACTTAAGAAAAATTGATAGTTTAAAAATGTTACAGCTCGCTGTGCAGTTGAAGTTTGAATACATTTTGTTCTGTAATTAAAGAGCATCACCATAAATACACTGTATTTTTCCACAGGTCTCAGTCTAATTCACTGTGCAGCATGGCTGGTGGTCTTAAAAGATTCAAAGTTGATCTTTGACAGTCAAGTACAACTGTAATATTAATTTTACAACTAATACAAACAGTCAGAACACCAACTGCCACGAGACATGGTTGCACAAGCGCAAATTAAAGCACGCTCTAATTTACCCAGAGCTATGCCGTATATCATGTTTTATGCTGGCTATCATCAACTACCCAGTTGGTCCAGCACTTTAGATGTTATTACTTCAAGGAGAGGTTGCAGCTGCTCAGTGCCAAAATTGCCAGTTGTACTGGGTTGGACAGCCATTAAACTCCTGAAGATTGAAGCCAATTTCATTATGAATCATGAATTTCGTGGATTACCACATGCTTACTTAAAAGGACAAATAGCTTTGCTACTACAGGAATAACAGTCTCGGTGCGATCAAAAGCAAGAAGAAAAAAAAAATGCCTCCAGCCATGAAGAACACTCAAAGCAAGTGGTGGCACAAGGATTATATATTACCCATGCATGTAGAGCAAAGCAAACTGCCATTAAGTGTTCCCAGGAAGGCAGCTGAAGAGTACTGGCAAACTCTTGCAGGCAGTGAAGATTTGCAGGCCAAGATTTTTTTTATTTTTTTTTAATGAGTGCTTTTTGTTAAGTGCCTTACAACAGCTAAAAGAAGATGTCAGGCTTCACTTGGACTTTTATGAGCGCTTTTGGAAATCAGAGCCAGGGCTGATGATCTGGAGCTTAAGAAATCAGGGACTCAGCATTAGACAGAAGTGGAAGGAGGCTACTGGGTTTTGGTAGAGCGCTGGCAATCAGCTGCTCTGGTTGACAGTTCTGAAAATCCACATTCTTACAGGTAGTTACTCTAACTTACATGTATGAGCCTTTTGTAGAATCACAAACATTGGAGTTGTGCATATAGCTCACCCCTGAGTATGTGAGAGAAGAAGCTGGAGGAAACAGCTGTTTTGACCAAGTGGCAATATATCCCAAGTGAAGACCTGATGTGTTTGCAAAGAAACAGCTTCCCTGAAAAAAATATCGGTATTGTACTATCATACTGTATTGTCCCCTATGTGTCTCTTCAGTCTTAAGGAGCAATACCAAAGTCTCAGCCAGCAGTGATTTTTCTTTCTAGGGTATATTTTTAAAACATTCCAAATAAATTGTGAAATAACGTGTGACAATTGAGATAGAGGTTACTTCAAGGCAGTCTTTCAGGTGTGCATGAAGGACTTTGGCTAGTGAGCTGATGCTGCGTGCTGACCTGGGAGGACAGTCAGGATGGTCCTTGGTGCTGCAGTCATGAGCCATGGGGTAAGTGGTTAGTGCAATTATTCGAGATTTTTTGTGGCAGTTACCTTTGGTTTTGTTGACACTACAAGTGTGTGTTCAGTGAATGAGGGTGCTGAGGACTATAAAGCGTCTCTCATTTTCAGGATGAAGCACGGAGAAACATTGGCTTATTTTATACATGGGGACTAGAGCTGCTTTCTGCAAAAAATGTGAAGGAAACATGGAATGTTGTCCGGAGCAGGGGTGAGAAGGAACCAAAGCATTCCCATGCCCATAGCACGGACAGAGAGGCCTCACATGTAGCCATATAATCTCTGCTAAACCATTCCAGGGCTGTGACCATGTCCGAGATGAGCATCTAGCTGGAGGCAGATGAGGATGAGCTGCCCAGGCAACTGAGGAGCTCTGGTGTGTGCTCTGGTGTGTGGTGTGAGGCCAGGCCACACTTGCCACCACACCACTGTGGTGAGTGATCTTTGTCAGCTTCAGGGTATTTAAACCTTTCCTATTCCATTGCCTTCGTAGCTGCAAATAGGGGCTCTGATGAAATCACCATCTGATTTTCACAGCCTGGCCTTGAATTTTACAATTGCAGAGTGCTTGGTCAGCTGAAAATACTGTATTGCATCCTTCGGCAATGTGTATAGAGCAGCGAGCACTTGCATAGGCCTCCTTAGGAGCAAAGGAGTGGGTCACAGGAGGTGAGTGAGGTGACACAGCCTCCGTGACGTGGTGCAGTCCCATGACATGTGCAGAGCATGCTAGGTCACAATTTCACCTCCTTCAGCTCCAGAACATGCATAGTCTGTGCTTCTCCTCTGTACCTTGGCATGGCCAGAAGGAGCATAGTTCAGTTTCATTCACAACAGGCATGACAGGATATTTCTTCCTCAGACTAACCCTGCTACACGCTGCACTGTGGTGGTGCAACCACCAGCTTTGTGATCTGCTGGCATTGCACCATCAACATGCACAGTGCAGAACACACTAAACAAAAAACCCAGATCTTTCTTCTCCCCGTTGCTGCAGCAGGCCAAAAGGAGAGTCGGCCTGGTAGGCCTGCAGCCTTGGTTCACTTCTGCAGTCACTCCTGACCATTGGCTGCCCCTGAGTTTGCCCCCAGACCCTCCTGGGTGACCTAGGGCACCACTGTTTTCCACCCCTGAACTGAGGTTAACATCACACACTGTGATGGTGAGCAGCGCTGAGAGCTTCCCATTCTCTGCTTTGTAAAGGCTCAGCCCTGCTTGCTTGAGGGAGGTGAGCGGTGTGCAGGCTGGAAGGACAAAGTTCCCCTGGCAGGCGATACGGCTCATCTGGCAGCCCTGAACTTTCATACAGAGAACACCTCCTACGTGGCTGGGCAGGCAGCCAGGAGCTGCGCCCACAAGCAGCCCGCCCTGCCGGGATGAAAGCAAACAGCTCACTGCTGGCGTGGTGCTGCCGGGCTGCGGGTCTGGGGTTTTTCTTCCCCTCTCTCTTTCTCCCTCTCTTGGAAGCACTTCAATTTTGCCACCAAATCTCTTTCTTACTCTTTTTCTGTCTGCCAGAAGCCTGTCCACATCCTCCTGCACTGCATTTAAAGCCTTCTCCAACCTGTGAATATACAGAAAGAAACCGAAGTTCTAAGGATGGCTGCTAATGCTCAATTATAAAGCAAGGGCATCAACCAGGCATCAACCTGGCAGTGTTGCTAAATGCTCAGGCAGCCTTTGTACTGCTCTCAACACCCTCACAGCCTTATCAGCGTTATGTATTGCTGCACTGCTGCCCAACCTAGAAGTCCCAGGAGGTGCAGCAAAGCACTAAAACCTTTTCTCCTTCAGGCAGAGGAATAGAGAACTGACACATTTGGTGCTCCCTACCTCTCTTTTCCGCTCTAAGGATAAGGCTGCTCACTGTCCCAAATTCACCTAGGGATCAGGACCTTGGGTGCTAACCCTCACTTCTGAGTCAAGTCATAAAATGGGTTTATGAGATCCAGAGAGTAATGTAAAAGCTGACACACCCTTGCTTACATTATACGCATCTGCAAGTAGGCGTAACTTCAGCAGCTGCAGCCTCGTAAAGGGATCAGACTCTCACCGCTGACCTTTGTATGTTCCCTGCTGCCCCATGGTTGCCTCTTTAGTTGCCTGTTCCATGGTGAATTCCCAGCAAGGGCTGCACAGAGAGGATGACCTCCTTCACTGCCTGTGCCTGTATCAGGCCTCTGGGACAGAGTTAGTCCTGGCCAGGGCGTGCACATGTCTGGGATGTAACTCCAGGCTGGCTTTGAGTGGACTGTCAGGAGAGCTGGGCCAGTGCCCAGGGGCACAGCACGGCATGGGAAGGAGACCACCTCTCGTGCTTGGAGCCAGACATTAGCCCTGGATGTCTTCCTTGCTGGGCTCTGGCATGTCCTCCCTCCTTGCAAACCAAAAAAACCAACCCTCTGGACATTTTTAATAGCTGGAAACAAGTTTTGTCAAGTTTTAACAATCTTTAACGAGCTAAGCTGAACAGATAGGCTGGCAAGGGCACAGTGCCTCTCCTTACACATATGCTGCTTCTGCAGATCCCTTTCAGTTGTTTTGAGTCCTCAGGGAACGTGGACTAGGACTGCTGCTATTCTTAGAGGGCAAGAACCAGGCTCCACATGCTCCAGAGAGGGCTTAGCTTGCAAAGGCTTGTTTCTGCTTTGCCAGAATCTATCACTTTCAAGTAAGTTAAGGGCTGATTTAACTGTCAACGGTAATTACTGAATTGGGCTTGCTTTTCCCGGAAAGATTATATTCACTCAAAACCAGCCTTTTCTTTGCATACTTTGCAGATGATAAAAGGTTATTGGTCGCTATGAAGTCCTAAACATTGTTTGTCTGCTGTGATGTAGGGACACAAAGGTGGCAACAGTTAAAATTCCAACAAAGTGGCACAGACCAAACCTGTCCCCTCACCTAGGCTCACATAGCTTTGTCTGGGTGGACCCTCAGGTGTCTTAGATTGGAAAGACCCCCAGTCCACGTTCCAGGTAAGAGAGAGGAGACAAGTTTCTTCAATTGGTGCTAGACTCCAGGTTGTCTTCGTCACCACTTTCTTGCTTTCCAAAGAAGCCTATCATGCCCTATTGTTTCCTGCATATCTTTTTTGTCCTTCAAAAAAAGAAGGACAGGAACAAAATCATCAAATTGTTGCAGATCTGGGGATCAGTTACCTCTCCTTTTTTTTTTTTTNTCCTTATGAATTATTTTGAAGATATTGGGATTTTGTTCATAATTAGGATGAGACTAACATTCCCAGGACTAAATTCCCGTATTGGATACCCTCTTCCTAACTATAAGCCTATATAATGCTGTAGAGGAGTTCACATCATATTCCCTGCAATGACTTTACAGGTTCCACTAAGATACTCTCACAGGTAGGTTTACATCTCGTCCACTAGGACCTCAGTAGATTTATTCTTCCAAATAACTTTAGGATGATCTCCTTCAGATTCACCTTTCTGTGTGCTTTTGGTTCTGATACTTGGTGTTCGTAGGATATGTTCTGAAATTCAGAGAGCCGTCTCTGTGGTGTGAATGTTGACTTTGTCCAAACACAGTGGTGTATGGAACTAGCATCCCTTGGAAGTGCTCTGCCTTCTCTGCAGAAATGTAGCAGTCTTCTGTCCAAAGTTCTCCCAACTGTTAATCCACGGAACTCACTGAGATTTATAAATAAAGTTGCTTCTAACAATCCTTGTGTAGGTCTACACTCACATCATATATGTCATTCTTACTGATTTCTTTGGCTCATGAAAGATAAGTATGGTTTGAGAGTCTTGATTTGGCATCCTAACTAAATTTAAAATGGCCTTATAGCATTTTATTTTATAAACTATAGTCATATACAAATATAAATGGCATATGTATATGCATGGTATATGCATGTATACATACATGCATACTATATATCTTTTTGTGTTGTCAATGCCATTAGATGCGCTTATTATTTTTCTTAAAGATTGAGTTTTTCTGTCATCCCTATACCCTTCCACAATGGCTAAATGAAAAACATCTGATTGTAATTAAAAAAAAAAAAAAAGAAGAAGAAGAAGAAAAAAAAGAACTTATTTCATTTTCTGTAGGACTTTGTAGGTTGGTTGGATTTCAGTGCCAAATTATATTTTTAGCTAACATGGAAAAACTGTGTTTTAGCAGTGCATTGACTGAGACTTTGGCTTTGCTTGGGGGATGAACTGTGCCAACTCAGTTGCCACAAATGTTTTTCTTAGCTGCTCTTCACCTTTCAAAACAACACAATGCACCATGTTTGACATTAGTACCAAATGGATGGAAGAATTGAACTTGCTTCCAAACTTTTTTCAATGAAACAGCAGCATAGACTTAATCTATATTGACAAAATAAACGTGACCAGGAATATTGCCGAGGACTGGCACCCACAGACACAGACCAGATCAGACAGTAAAGCATCTCACTGTCCAAAACAAGGTGACTGTGCGCAAGCTACCTTTTGGGACTGGTCCCTGAAATACTCTACCTACCAAATCGTGCCCCAAAGTTATTTGGGGGTAGTGCTAGACAAACTCTGAATTTATGTCTTCTTATGCTTTACCAACATTTACCAACATAAGTGATTGTGTGGCAGGACTTGATCATGTGTAAGGACATTGGATTTGTTGTAATGTGACAGATGGAAGAGATGTCATAATTGTGACCAGTACAGGAGTTTAATATGCAGCTGTTGGGCTGTGTATGGAGAGTTTAAATCAAATTTCCAAAGCCATTTTCTCAGCCTTCTTGTAGTGCACTGCATAATTTTTTGCAGATAATCAGTGCTGCTTGGGCTGCTTCCAATAGAGGAATAGTCTCAAATCACAAAATCTATTCATGTTTAGATGACATATTTAGCTTATCCATCTGGAAAGCTTAAACACCCAGAGTTCACAAAGTCTGTGTGAAAGACAGGTTGTTACTGATGTGTATCCTCACGAGCTGCACTTGCTGTGCTCTCACTGCAGCATGCATACTTGGCATTACTGGAGTGCCCTTATGAAACAACACTTTTCTCCTGGCCTACACAAAGAGCTGCTAGTCTCTGTTAACCGCTTCCCTACAGCCAGTATATCCTCAAAAAGATATCTCATGAATCACTCCTCCTTGAAAAATGGAACGTGCCACTTCTTTACTCTTCCATCATACTGCTGCATACTCATAAGCCCAGATGTTACGAAAGGACTCATTTGACTCTATATATGTCTAATATAGAAGAATTTAGTGCAGATGGCTGCATATTCTCTCTTCATTCCTGTAGGGATTAAGTGACTGAAGGGAAATTAGTGTGGGCGCAGGAACATACAATCTTATCTTTATTGAATGTATGCAGGAAACAATGCACTTCTGCTCCATCAGAATGGTGAGGTCCCAAGACAGTTTTCAGCAGGAGTATGGGGCAACTTCTTTCCAATCCTGAATAGTTTCTAAGTAGAGTTTATTATTATTTATAAATTGTTTTATTGGAAGTGGTAGCAAGAGAGCATACTAAGCAGTCCACAGACCTCCAGTCATACTTTCCTACTGGCAACCCAGAGCATTTGGATTGTTTTGCATCAAGAGATTTCAACTGGAAAATTCAAGAGTTTTGCTCAATAGCTTTATGGCAAGCTGCTGGAAGGGTTCAGTGGTCAAAACCCCTGCTTCAGTCAGGAAACTGTACTATTTAATGGGCATCATTTGAAAAGCAAAACAGAAATTTACCAAAACCAACAAAGGACTCCCTGACTGGGACTTCAACGGTTTTGTATCATATCTACATCTAACTGCTGCAGCTAAACTGCTTGCCATGTTTTGCCTCCTGCTCACGTGTCAACACAATTCACAAAGCACTAAATACAGGAACATTTATCTTCACTTCTACGTGGGTCTGTGAAAGTACAATGAATTGAAGTTTTCAAAAGAAAAGTGTATGCCTCTTCTTTAAATTTCATTATATTTACAGATTTATTTTGAGGCTGTTTAAATTTCTTTTACTTCCAAAGCAATCAAACACCATTTGCTCTCTAAAATCATACATTTGTGACTGCCTGGCCCTGCCACATTATATGGAAGCAACTCCTAGTAACATCTATTCATGCAAATTGCATGCGTGAGAAACAAAAAAGTATTAGCTCTTATTGTTGTTGTCCTCCTCAACTTCACTCCCCACAGCTTGACATTTGTAACTGATTTTTCTTTACGGAGTAGTTCTACTCTAAGGCAGTCTTGGAGCAGTTTCAGCTTTGTCCTCTGTGCCCACACAATGCCTCTTGGAGTTGCTTAGAGCAAAGTGCAGGGGAGCTGATCCAGCTGGGCTGGACTCCCTAGCCTGGTATTACCTAAAGCTGTATTGGATTCCTCCGGGGGTAGTTGTTGCTGAAAGGTTTGCAAGTCTCACAGTTTTGTTTTAATGACAAAAGTGTTCGTGGTATTTTTATGACCTTCGTTTCTGATAGCTGATTGACCCTTTAGATGTTCTTGGCTTCCACCTGAGCTGTCTACCTGAGTGGTGATTCACAGTTTAGTTTCACCTGAGGGCAGGCTTATGAAAAGGTCCCTTTTGTGTGTGTTCTTTTTTTTTTCATTCTCAGATATCACAGTGAGAAAGGAGTTATCACTAGGTTGTGTCAAAAGAAAGCTGCCATAATCCTCCATAAGACGAACAGTGTGCCTTGTGGGTATGAAAGAAGATTTCCGCTCTTTATGAGGGACATGGTGACGGGAAAGAAGCTTGCTTATTAAAGAATTTCTGTATGGTTTTATGGTGGATTTGTTTGTTTGTTTTCCTCTCTTGAGACACCAAAGGTAGTCCAAGTAATTTGTGAGAGGTAACTTTTCTTGAGACATCACACTTATGGCCCATCTCCTAGGCAGTTAGGTTGCGTGTTATTTCATGATGAAATACCCTGATCATAGAAGTTGAAATGACCTGTTATTTGTCTTCAGTAGCATTTCAGTCAAGTTTCTCATTCTGGACAATTTAGGTTTGCAGTCAAGAGAAAAGAACAAAAGTTCCCCCTCAGATAACTGCAACAATTTTCAATGTCAGGAGCTCTGAAACAAGCAATTCAGCGTATGGGCAAATCTGTCTTTGCTTTGCTTTTCTTTGTAGTAAGGGTTTGTGCCTCAGTAATCCATTTGATCTGTGATCCTTGACTGAAATGAAACAGACCATGCAACCCACATGTTTTTCTTTACTTGTCCTCTCAATTCTACATTGAGGGAACACAACTTTGCCACTAGAAGAGCCTGTGATGTGCATTGTGTGCTTTCCTGACAGATACATCTGTAATAAATGTGTGTCTAATCTTTCTAACTACAGTTGATTACAATTTATTCCCCTATCTTGAGGGGGTTTTCGGCCTTTGAATGCCTCTCTGACAGTTGCCCATGAATGATGAATCACAGTGGCTGTCTATATCCAATTCAAAGACAGAGATGTTCACACACACACTAGTTTTCTGAGAAAAGTGGATTTTCATGGGACACCAAATCTTATTACCTTACTGCATCCTTCAGTCTTGTGATAGAAATAATCCAGCACCCTTTCGACATAGGGTTCAGATTCAAAGTGCAGCACAGAAACTCCTGCTGTGTGTTTTGCTGCTCCAAGCTTGGAAATCTGATGAAGTGATGAAATCAGAGAGCATTTCTGCACGTGTGTCACGGCTTCTCCTGACTGCTCGGTGCTGTCCAAATAGACCCCAAGGAGAAGATCGACTCAACCATGCTCCCTGGTGATACCACCCATGCTGGTATGTCTCCTCTTCCCCCTACCATCAGAAAAAAGAGGGCTTGATCTGTGATTTGATATCTTAATTGTCTCCATATTGCCTGCCCAGGTGAGGCTGTTCTCAGACCAGACACTCGTGTACAGCACAGCACTGGCAGGCCAAACCCCCTAAGCCCCTCCTAGCAAGTAACTCACAGAGATGGATGGGAGATGGGGAAACACAGAACGGGGTTTCAGCACATCAGCACACTCTGGTGCAGCTTTGAGCCCCTGGTCTGTCAGCAGGAAGCAATGGTGCTGTTTGGCTGCTCCACTGCTCACACAGCGGCAGCGTCCAGCCTTGCAGTCACAGGGATAACTGCTTAATAGGCTGGGGCTTACTGCATTTAAGTTAGCTGCTTATTTATATTGGTTTTGGGTGCAGATATTGTCTTCCACAGATACATAAGGTCTCTTAGGTCTCTCCTTTTTTTTTGATAACTAGTGGCTTTCATTATCCCACTCCCTATTTTGTCCGCGTTAAATTACTGGCTGTAACAAACGTCAGTCATGCAGCTTGTTTCTAAGCTGGTCATGCAGTGGGCTCCTGACCACTGGCTGCTCCTCCCCACTGCGGTCAGGGCGTGGGAGGTGAGATAATGCACCCATGGTCTCACATTGGTAAAGTGTCAGGAACGCTCTCATGTCCAGTGGCTCTGCTGCAGTTAATATGTGTGATGCACACCCAAAACAAAGAAATACAGTGCTGCAGGCAGAGTTATGCAGTCTCAAAATTGCACCTGTTAGTTGTAAGACTGTCATGTAACTCAACAGGAAACTAAAGAGTACAACCACTTCCAGAAACAAAACCTGCCCCTTTTCTTGAAATGTCATTCTTTACAGAGCATGGAAAGAATGAGGATTAAACAGCAATGCCTCTTTAATGACACATCAAATGATGTTGAGCAACACTGAGAGGCGGCCTGCATGTTAGAGCATTACTTTGAATGCTTGGTAGAAACAGTTTATAGAAAGTCTTTCCAGGCATTTGTACAAACAAAGCTGCATTAAATTGCATACCAAACTAAAGCCTTCATCTGGTGAGCAAAGCAAGGAGAATTTAGAGAGACTAGAGAAGCTGTGATGAGCGTGAGGAGAGGACAACAAAAGGAAGGAAGAGGAAACATTTCTTTTCTTTCTATTGCATTTTTCCCCAAGTGCAAGTTCCTGTTAAATGATTACAGATTGTCTCATTGTCACTCTGTAAAAGTCTGAAGCTTAGAGACAGTCTCAGCGCCAGGTAGGAATTGGGAATTTCCCACAGAGAGAGACTATGGGACCAATATGATTTCTGATAAAAGTCTGATCTCTGACGTATCATGTTACCTCTTGGATTTCCTTGAACTGAGTTTTTCTTGAAATGATTTTCATCTGAACCTGAGTGCATCAGCTGACAAAAAAAAAAAAGCAAAACCAACCCTTCCTGTCTTGATGATGACATTTCTAGAAATAAGGAATTCAACGCACAGCATGAAGTGTTGTTTCCATTGGTTAATTCCCTTCACAATGAGAAATGTGTTTATTTTTGTAGTCCACTCATATCTGGCTTTAGTTTTGAGACACCAAGTTTTGTTGTATATTCATCGGTTACACTATCATCACATTTGCATTTTCCAGGGATACATCTATTGACTCATTGCTCTACTTTTTTTTTTATTAAGAAAGGTAGGCTGAGTTTTTGAAGTTCTTCAAAGAAAATACCTGTTTCTGTTAAAAAGCTTTTTGTTGTTCTTCTGTTGTTCATGATCAGAGGGCTTCCTATGAAGAAAGATTGAGGGAGCTGGGCTTGTTGAGCTTGGAGAAGAGAAGGCTCCAGGGAGCCCTCATTGCATCCTTTCAGCACTTAAAGGGAGCTTGTAATCAGAGGGGAGACCAAATTTTTACATGGGCAGATAGTGACAGGATAAGGTGTAACAGTTTAAAACAGGGTGGATTTAGATAAGATGTTAGGGGGAAATTTTTCACTCAGGTTGGTGAGGCACTGGAACAAGATGCCCAGAGAAGTTATGGATGTCCCATCCCTGCAGATGTTCAAGGCCAGGATGGATGGGGCTCTGAGCAACCTGATCTAGTGTCTGATTCAGTGATTGGCAACCATGACCAGGAGGGTTGGAGCTAGATGATCTTTAAAGTCCCTTCCAACTCAAGTCATTTAATTCTACAATTCTGTGAAAGTTTTTCCTAGGAAGCTGGACAGAACTGATACACTTTTACACCATTACTGCATTTCTTTGTTGTACCAGAAGTCTGCTGTACCTTGATGGCCCTGGCAAGTCTCGTTGTGAATATCCATATAACAGTACCTCACTGGGCACAACTGAAGGCTTAGCCATGATGTATACCATAGGATGGTCTGGGCAGTCCAAAAGGGTAACTAGCACGCACCATCATCTCTTCACTGCAGTTGGTCATGGGTAGCACACACATCAGGACCTACAATTCAGAGTTGTTCTCCAAATTACACCCCTTTAAAATTAGGGAGCCACACAGGGAGCCTAGGGGAAGTATGGGACACCATTACCCTTCATGAGGTACAAATGCTAACCATGTCCACAAGAGATGGCAGCATTGCTAGGGGGACAGCTAGTGGTGTTCCTGCAGCAGCTGGACCTTTTGCCAGCTGTTTGGTGGTCAGCACAGCAGAAGAAGGCTTTATGGCAGGGTATGAGGGGAAGTAGAAAATGTGTGAATGTTTAGGGGGAGTAGCTCATCCTTTGCACAAAAGAAGTGAAGTGGTGAAGAAACTGTGTCTTCAATCTTTACCCCTGTGTAGTAATGGGGGCATGTGCTATGAGCCAGCCTCAGGCAGCGGTTGCATGCCCGGATTAGACTGAGGAAATGGTTGGACCAGAGGCAGGCTGTAGAGGACTAAGATCTGACTTGACTCTTGGTCTGAAAGATGTGAAGATACTAGTGGTTCTGTGAGACAAGAAGGCTGATGCTTTGGAACCTTAAACACAGAAGACACGCCACCTTTCCATTTTTATTTTTGGTGTTCTCCTAGCTACACACCCAAAGACTATATTAGCTCTCCAGTCAAACATAGCACTGTGATGCTATGCACAGCTGGTTGCCTGCTAGAAAGAGACATAGTCATTATCAAAGTTTCTGCTTCTCTAGCCTATATATTTTCTTATTCCAAACTTTATGGTTTTACACATAGTTGTCTCAATATGCGCAGTTTATTGTTTCCAGCTTACCAGCTGGCTCTCTGTCAGTAATCTGTTCTGTCTGTTATCTTCCTTAATGACTATCAGGTCTCAGAAATGCTCCATGAGGTTGACTTTTCTGCACTAAGCTTGCTTCCTTCCTTAGAGAGAAATGCAGAAAGTACTAAAAGGTGACTGCCATAAGCGTCATAAGCACTCTATTACGTAACACCAGCTTAGAAGGCTCAGTTACAGAAATGTTGGTGTTGGGCCATAACCTGCTGCTGTTTACCAGATGACAGTGTTGCATAGCTTCAGCAGTTCTATCCCATTGTGAGGCCCACTCTCGAGGTCCTGCGGCCTGCGTGAATTGCTCCTGAGTTTTGGGATAGTTCATCAGAGCTACTAGGTGGAGCAGTCATGAAACCCAAAGCAGATGTCTAAGGAAGCTATCCTCTTCACTTCTGTGCTCCCAGCAGAGCATGAAGGTCAAAGACCTTGGTCAGATAGGTACAGGTTTATCCAGGGACAGGATAGGTGGATTAGCACAGATCATGGTGTTCCCAGTCTCTGGACCCTGGAGGCTGCTGTACCACAGCTCAAGTGGCTGCCCCATTTTCTCCCTTTGCGTAAGTGTGTGCTGTCAGCTCTGGATGTCCTGTCCCAGTGTAGCCCCAGAGAAGATGGTCACCATGCCTATGATACACCGTCAGCCCTTGTTTCCAACATCTTCCAGAACAGAGAGGAGTATTCACAAATATTTCTGAGTAGTAAGTTCATTTGGTCACATTGTGTTATCATGTCAGGAATGGGATATGTTTTCCAAGCTGATAAATTTTCAAAACCTGGAAAACATTTAAAATGTTTGTGGTGGCAACAGTAAATCTGCTCTCATCTTTGCATACAAATTCAGATAATTTTCCTCTTGGTAATATTTTGTGTATTGTGATTGAAGTCATGGATAATAATTGGATTTCTTTATGTTTCTACCTGCATTTATAAATAAAATAGCAACAATAATAAAATAATCACAAACCTGATTCACTAAATCTGCTAAAAAACAGATTTAGCACTCTCCAGATCTAAGAAGAAAAAAGCAATTATAATACTCCTGCCAGTTATCCATTCAGATTTTCTTGTGAAATGCTACACAGTTGCTTGTTTTCTTTTACATAAACAAACAACCAGAGAACAGACTACTTCTCTAAATTAGGTTTATCAGTGTTTGTTTGTGTTTCTCCATAGAAATTCCGGCCTTGTCCAGACTTGGAGCCTTTAACAATGACCGATATTATATTAGGAGAGATGAGAAAGAGGAACTCAGCTGAGGAACGGATATGCTGTCAGGACTTTCATGGGCTGAGCTACACTGCCTTGTTTTTGTTTGTCTTTTCCATCAGTATGAAAGAGAATCTGCATTCGAAATGAAGACATGATGATGCAAGTAATTTTCCCCCATAAATATGTATTTTAAAATCTAAAGCTTAAACTGCTTTGTACATTGCATGCACAAACACCCCATCTCCAGTAAGGGAAATATTTAAAACACCTTATCTTGGGTTTTATGTACTCCTAATAAATTCAAATAAAAGGGCAATAAAGATCCAAAATTCTTTGTTTAGAACACCAGAAATAAAACTGTTTTCGTTTTGAGTGTTACCCCATCCCCAAATATACAATTTACTTTCAATCAGATAAAACACTTCATTCGTAATGTATGTAATGTTCTGTTTTCAGTTTTTATTTCAGACAAAACTGGGGAGGGGTGCAAACAAAGAAATGGAAAAGCAGATCGGTTAGTAAAGCATTTCGTAACATAAGACCACAGGAAAGAGGCAAGATAGTAATCTTCCAACAACCAGAAAACTTAAAATACTAAGAGCAGCTTCTGCTTTGTGAAGCTGCTGGATGTTTTCTGAATGCTGACACACGTGATTATTCACGAAGCCAGCACTTATTCCTGACATGCAGGCCCGTCAGAGCCAAAATAGTAGGGACATTTACAATACGATGATGTAACCTTCTACCGCACTTTGCAAACGTGGTCACATGTCGCAACCTTCCTTGTTTTTTAATAGCACAGCAGCAATATCCAGCACACAGTCTGTTCTGCAACAGAGCTCCTTCCTAGCAGTTCAGTAGGCATTTCATAATTCGATGCAAAAATCTATGTTCACATCGTTATCACCTCATGTCTTCATCTGGGTACACTTTCAATTCCTCTATTTTGCACGCAAAGCTGACCAGTGCCGCTCCTGTTCCTCCACAGTGGACAGCAGCCTCACAGCTAGCCCTGCAAGCACAGGGTGCCACAGCTCACCAGGCTACAAACCCCACTTGGCTGCTAGGCCCCATGTCACTGGAGCATCCCCTTCCCACGCAGACAGACCCACATGCACCGCAGGGCTGGCCCCGGCCCTCTGGGGTGGATGAGGCCTGCTGGGAAGCAGCTCTTGCATTTCCCTGACCACACACACGCAGGAATGAGGGACAACTGGGGTCTCGGCCTGCTCTCTGCTTGCATTCCTGGCCCCTTCCTTGCTATCTGGAAGTGGGGAAAAAGTATTATGGGAAAAGACAAGCCAAGTGGCATCAGTCTGATCAGGGAGATGTTTTACACAGAGATGAGGTGGAAATTGTGTTTTCCATGTCTTATTTTAATATCTGGAGATGCAGGGCTTGCTGGCACGGTGGAAGAGCCCACTTACACTGGCAACTGTGAACAGTTTAGGAGCCAATTGCCTTCCCTAAGGGGTCAGAAGTGGCTGACTTTGCTGCTAGGCCTTCCACATCTTGCATTAATGGCTGCTGGTCAGGAGCCCTGCAGCTCCAGCAGCACCATGGCCCATGCGAGGCCATGGCCACCCCAACTCTTGAGGACATCCCACATCTCTGAGGAGGTGCCAAGGCACAAAATTTGCAGTTCCCTGGCTCCATACAGCAGACTTTTCTAATGCAGTTGAGTGAAGGTGATACCAGAAGACAGGCAGCCACCATCAACATCGTTGTTGTCATGGCATGACCCTGTGATATCAGAGTGGCAGATGTGTGGGGTTGTTGCAAACAAAAGACTCAATAACTGAGGCTGGCAGACACCTGCAGTGCAGCCCCTGCTTGAAGCAGCGCCAGCTCCAGGGTTACATGAGCTTGCAGAGGAGGCGTGTCTGCTGTAGGTACTTTGTGATACCACAGGATGAGAGAAGAGGTCAAAACAAAACCAGACAAACCCAGAGGGTTTGGGTTGCATGTGTGTTGCAAATGGCTCTTGTGTGTCCCCTGCAGCTCTGTTAGTGAGAACTCAATCCCTGCAGCTGTAGACACACACCTGTGATGGCTAGTTCCTTGTCCCAGACATATTTAAAGTCAGTTTCCAGAGAGCGCCATATGGGAAGAGCTGGGAGAGCTTCCACCCACCACCATTGCTGGTGCTGGAAGAGAGACTTGGCAGGGAAGCAGGATCTCAGGGAAACCTTGCTTCAGATGGATTCTCTGCAAATCCCTCTCCAGCATAAAGAAAAACAGGGACAGTAATTGGCATGGAACAGCATCTCGGCTGTGCTAATGAGTGCGAATACTGTGGGAGATATTAAAGGGCTGCTGTTAAGGTACTACTAATAATTTTCTGAATCATTTCCATTCCTATTCTTCCCCTGACAGCCTGAAACTGCTGTGGGTCCTTTTAAAACTGTTCTGTCTACTAATAGTTTATTGCTTTATTTGATAGGTTGCTTAGGGATAGTGTTTTTGCTCGTGTTTTTCCTCCCTCCCTTTAAGTAGTGAGAGCATTTTAATATTTCTTGGAGAAAAATGGATGCAATAAAATAAGAATGTCTTGGGCCCAATCACACTGCAGTGGAAAGCACTGCCTTGTGAGGCTGTTCTGTTTCTGTGCTCTGAAGAGAACTGGCATCGCCAGCACTTTGGCTCCTTGTAAACATCTCCGTGCTGAAACTGGTGGAAAGGCTCACTCATTTAGGAAGGAAATATGGAGCATATGTGGACCTCTGTGGTCTCCACTGATGGTTTTTTTGAATGAGTAATTGCGCATGGCTGACCTGGGAAAAGTCACATGACAGTGGCCAAAATTGCCCAAGCACTGGGGTTACCACTAGCAAAGTGTCATTTCAGACTGTGGTCTTCAAAGTTGGGTAAATATATGTGTGGTAGCAACAACACCACTGAGGGCTGGCCATACTGATCCACTGGAGAAGGGTCAGTGGTTACAAGGTGGTAACAACATAGTAGCAGGCACCATGAATCTAAACAGGGGTTTGTCAGAGTATTGGTAAGGCCCGCACAATGCTCCTTCACGAGAAATGACAAATTTCCCCATTTCTGAATCACTTAAAGTTGGATCAGGCAGAGAAACAGGGAGGACCACACAGGGAATGGCCTTGCTGGTGGTTCTTATTGCTCCTTGCTAGCCATGAACCAGGCTTGGAAGAGTCTCCTTCCACTGCAATGTGCAAGTCAACAGATGGGAACCCAGCCACGGCAGTGGACTCTAGCTGGGGATTTTACAGATTGCTCAAAAATGTGAAATAGTGTATGAAAGAGAGGAGAGAGTTTTGAGTTCTGCAAGGAAAAGACCCATTCTGAGCCTTCAGATCCTGGCAAAGGCCCTGCAAGAGAAAGTGGAATTTTCCCTGCATGAGCAACAATGTGCGTATCTGTTTAAAAGAAAAAAAGTTGGGAAGCCAGCAGACGTAGAGTCCTGATGAGGAAGAAAAGGAGCGTTGTGTCCAGGACATTGGGGAAACTGTTCAAAAACAGTTCATCCTTATGCAGAGACCGTCCCTATTTGCTCACCAGCAGCAGCGTTAGCTCGAGTTAGCACTGACTGTGCAGTGGGCAGAGCGCGAGGCTGGGGTTTTGGGACCTGGTCCTGACTTCAGCAAGGTACGTGAGTTCTTGGCTGGCACTCTCCTGGGGGCTGGAACTCAAGGTGGGGAAAACAAACAAACAGGTCTGTTCAAAGGCATGCAGGAGGAATAATTTCTTTCAGAATATCTCCTTCCACAGAGCAAACAGTGCCCTGTAACAGAACAAAAACTCTCTGAAAATGGGAGGAAGCTAAATGGAAGAACTCCATGTGCTAAACTGCTGTTTGCCCTCTGTCAAAAAGAAAAAGAAAAAAGAAAAAGAAAAAAGAGAGAATATTGATTCAAGATTTATCAGGTCAAAGAAACATAAGAAGGAATAGGTCTCTGTAGCCTCATGAGTAGGCATCCATCAGAAAGAGGGGAGAATTCTGGTCTCTGCACCTGAAACTGTGTTTTAACCTGTTACCACTCCATGGAAAATTCTTTCCTCCTTTTATTCACAGCAACATGGCTTCACCCAGACTGCCAAGATGGGAGATGGACATTGGAAACCCTCCTGTGGCACAGCGATCTGACCCCAGACCTTGCCATGCTGGTGAGCATGTCGTACACCAAGATGGGGTGGGAGCCATCTCTCCACCATGGTCCCCCTTGGCCACACTTAAGGATGGCAAGCTCAGCCCTTTTTCAGAACTGACAGGTATGGTCACCAGCTTGTGTTGCCTTCAGGCCCACGTGCAAGCATCTGGATTGGGCTAGGAGAGCCCCAATGCACAGTGATGTTGGCCCAGGAAGGATTCACCCACCAGTCAGTGGGCCAGCTCCCTCCATTTCCACACCACTCACTTCCAGCTCAATTTACCTGCCTCCCCCTGAGTTCTGGTTTTCATAGAATCACAGAATCGTAGGTGGAGATCATCAAGTCCAGCCCCCTGCTAAAGCAGTTCCCTACAGTAGTTTGCACAGGGAAGTGTCCACACAGATCTTGAATATCTCCAGAGAAGGAGACTCCACAGCCTCTCTGGGCAGCCTGTTCCTGTGCTCTGTCACCCTCACAGTAAAGAAATTCTTCCTCATGTTTGAATGGAGCTTCTTGTGCTCCAGTTTGTGCCCACTGCTCCTCGTCCTGTTGCTGCACGCCACTGAAAAGAGCTTGGCCCCATCCATTTGACTCCTGCACTTTAGTTATTCAGAAGCAGTGATAAGATCTCTCCGTCTTCTCTTCCCCAGGCTGAACAGCCCCAGGTCTCTCAGCCTTTTCTCATAAGGGAGATGCTGCAGGCCCTGATCATCTTTGTGGCCCAAACACTAGAAGGTTATGTGTTGCATAAACAAACCTGTTTTCACTTGTGATTCTGCTTACAGTGAAAGAAAACAACGAGCAAGTACTTTTTGGATATGTAGGCTTCAGATGAATAGCATTATGATGCACTGATACTCTCGTTTTAGGTCATGATGCAGAAAATCACTGCAAACCTTTCACAAGAGAGAGTAGGACATTTCACTAGCTACCTAGAGATCATCCAGGAAAAGTATCTTCCAAAGAACATGACATTTTTTTTGCATGTGCAGTGATTTCGTTACGCTTGTTATACTTGTTACTTATTCTATTTTGTTAAACTCATCCTTTACATCAGAGTAAATACCAAACGGCAGACAGAAGAAAGAAAAATGGTGGGATCTTACTTTCATCCTCAAACCACAGAATTATCATAAAACTCTTCCATTCATAAATGACACTTATCACTTGAAAATCGCAGTTTTCACAGGGCATGTTATGTTGGCCAACGTATCTTGTTTACTTTTAATACTTTTTTATATGATGTGGCTTCAGACTACACATCACATGGCACTCATTACAAATGAGATACTAGATATCTTTCTCAAAGATAGTACACAGCGGGTTGAGTTTTTAATTCTTCTTGCTTACAGGGGCATCTCTTATTCCCTCTTTAGCATGTTGGCCATTCACATGTCTAGCACATGAAGCACTGTCTCAGTCACATGGCCCTGTGAACATACACAGTTGAACTGGTGTTCAGCTTCACACAGGCCAAAAAAGAAGCACAAGATGTGAGATAAACTGAGATAGCTGAGATCTGGCAATTCCTTACTCTGACAAAGCTTGGACCATCCTTGGAGAGGGTATCAGAAATACTTTCAGCTACTACTGCGAACATGTAAATTGATTTTTTAGTTCTTGCTGCTTCTTCAGTTCCAGGAGGCTCATTCAGCAAGAATACGAGAGGTTCCTGAGTCTGGTTATAGTGTAAGGCAGTTCCAGAGCGCTTTACAGAGCACTGAACCCTCTAGAGGGTCAGATGTTGTGTTTCCATATTGTACAAGCTGCTGCTTGCTTTTGTTCATGGCCAGATGCGGTCCCACATCACAGCAGTGGTGGCCCACAACCTACTCACGCTGAGGGAAAGCCTACGAGAGATTTGGCAGAACAACACCTCGGTGCTGGTAGTAGCAAACACAGTGGTGAGTGATGCTCTATACTGGAATAACAGCAGACGTGACAGAGAAGCTCAGTCTTCAAGTGTTTTATCTGGGGTCTGTGGCAGAGCTGGAAGTGGAGATTAGAAGTGGTGCTGAATCCTCCAGCAGCCCTCTTGGCACCTAGCATAAGAACAGCCACCTTGGCTCTGGCCAGAGCCAGAAATCCTGGCTGATCCTGGGCTAATGAGCAGACACTGAAATCTCCAGGTTTGCAGATAATGCTAAGTAGTACGAGTGATCAAATGCCACACTGACAGCAAGAAACTCCAGAAGGCCTCACGATGTAGTGACAAAACGTGGCAGATGAACATCAGTAGCCCTGAGGAGAGGGACTTGGGGGTGTGTGTTGATGAGAAACTCAACATGAGCCGGCAGTGTGCGCTTGCAGCCCAGAAGGCCAACCGCATCCTGGGCTGCATCAAGAGAAGCGTGGCCAGGAGGTCGAGGGAGGTGATTCTGCCCCTCTACTCTGCTCTCGTGAGACCTCACCTGGAGTCTTGTGTCCAGTTCTGGGGGCCCCAACACAAGAAGGATGTGGAGCTGTTGGAGCGGGTCCAGAGGAGGGCCACGAGGATGATCAGAGGGCTGGAGCACCTCCCCTATGAGGTCAGGCTGAGAGAGTTGGGACTCTTCAGCCTGGAGAAGAGAAGGCTGCGGGGGAACCTGATAGCAGCCTTCCAGTACCTGAAGGGGGCCTACAGGAAAGCTGGGGAGGGGCTTTTTACAAGGATAGATAATGACAGGACAAGGGGTAATGGTTATAAACTGGAAGAGGGTAGATTTAGACTAGATATAAGGAAGAAATTCTTCCCTGTGAGGGTGGTGAGACACTGGAACAGGTTGCCCAGAGAAGTCGTTGATGCCCCCTCCCTGGAAGTGTTCAAAGCCAAGCTGGATGGGGCTTTGGTCAACCTGGTCTAGAGGAAGGTGTCCTTGCCCATGGCAGGGGGGTTGGAACAAGATGATCTCTAAGGTGCCTTCCAACCTGAACCATTCTATGATTCTATGATTCTATGATCAGTGTAGATTAACGTAAGGTAGCATACTCAAGGAAAAACAACCTACAAAGAATCTAGATGATGTTAACCTTGAAAATGGTAGTTACCAGGAAACGGATTGCAAAGTCATCACCGGCTGCTCTCTGAAGTCATCAGCTCAATCTGCAGTGACTGCCAAAATGTCTGAAAATGGGCCGTCATGAGGAAGGGTGCTGAGAAGAGAGCTTTGATTTGTTGCTTTTGCCATCTTGGTGTCCCCTTACCTCAGCCCCTGGGTGAGAGGCTGCTCTCCACTGCTTGAGGACAACTCAGCAGAGAGGGGTTGAGGGGCCTCCTTTCAGTTCAGGCAAGGAAAGAAGTTCTTAAGTAAAAAGACACGGGCAGGGTGTTCTCTCCCACAGACCAAACACAGCATGGGGATGTCGGGAGTACACGGGGAAGGGACCAGCAGAGAGTGGCAAAAGTTGCTCGCTCCGTCTCCCACTTGTGAAATATAGAACTGGGCTGAGTGATCCATCACCTCCCCCATTTCTAATGCTCCTATTCTGCACCTGATTGCAGTCAACACTCGAGTGTTCGAGTAGGGCCACAGTAGACAGATGTTTCCCAAAATAGCCTCCTGGACATCAAGCCCTTGTGGCTCACAGATTTCCCAGCCCGGAGGCGGTAGTTTTTTTTAGAATGAGATTCTATTTTTTTTTGGTATATATGTAAAATATAAAAGAGCAAAGAGGGCTTTGAAGTCAAACTTTGTTATTAGAGGTGACATGCCAACTATGGGGAGGTGCCAACTGCAACACTTTGACTGCTGTCTCATGAGGAAAGCTGGCAGCTGGAAGGGCAGGGAGGCATGTCCCGGAGAAGACGAAGAACTTAGTCAGACTTTCAACAGCCTCTTTGACTCTGGGTGGCTGAGAAAACAGAGCAGCGTTCTCTGTGTGCTCTGACAAAATACCCTTTAATGATTGTCTTTTGAGTCGTGTTGGACTGCAGCTTGTATCACTGCATTGAGCCGACCCAGTGCTGAATACCAGGTTTTGCTTCTGAAGATGCAGCAGAGTGGGTTATGTGTATCAGCATAGTTGTCTGCTTTTCTCACTCGGCAGAAAAAGCAGAAGCAGACAACTTCCCTTTAGTCTCTAGGTTTAAGCTAGCATTGACCATACACACAAGAGGCAAATAATCTTTCAGTCTAAACAGAAAAACAATTCTGCGTTTAGGAAAAAACAGGCCAAGAATGAAACTTTTACAGATTGAGAGAAAGATTAGGGGGTTTATCCCAGGTGAAAGACACCCAGGGAAAAAATGACAAAATCATTATGAACCATACATTATCTCCTAAAAAATAAGTCATCTCCTCTGAATAGAACCACAGCTCAAAGCAGGTCATCCAACTTGCTATAACGTAGTCCAATCTTTTTAGGAGTATTACCCAAAGCCCCAGAAAACTGCTTTTTGTTGTTTTTCCTTTTCGCCAAGCTTGGCTCAGCCCACAGAATTTTAAATCTCTATGCCCTCGCATCCTCTTCACCTGTGAGGAGATCACCTGCGGCCAGCACTCACTGGGTTGCATCTAGGCCTGCAGCAGTGGCTGGGGTGAATGGAGGGAGGATGCAGGAGGCTCCTTTTTCTTCATGGAATCATGAAAAGCAAGACTGAAAGATGTTGTCCTCAAATGTATGCAGAAGACTGGGGCCATGGTGCACAATGCAGGCCTACCCTTTCAGCTCCAGGCATTTACTAAGTCATGCTCTTAGAAGAACTAACCACCTTTTCCTCCAAGTCATTAACATGCTTCTAAACCAAGGCGAGAGCACTGAAAGCAAGATCAAGATACAGCCACATTTTGATAGAGATCAAGAAATCTAGGGAAAGCACCTTTAAAGACAGAAAAACACCCTATGTTTTCTACCACTTAAACAGATGCTTAAAAGCAAGTGGTTTCTTGTTTCCGGCTTTTCTGTAATGTGCAGAGACGGAGAAGAGTGAGATCAAGATAGATAGCTACAACAGTAGGCTCACTGTAGGAGCTACAATCAGGAACAGTTCAAGCACCAGCAGTCTCCACACACCTGTTCATCCCTATATTTACACACAGTTACACATTAATATGCAACACAGTTCAGAAATGCCAGCTCTCTTTCAAAGGCACAGAACAAAGGCCTCACCTCCTAATTTATACCTGAACAGAGAGCAGTAGCATACACTCAGCTTCTTGAACGACCATCAGCCTACCAGAGTCTTGCAGAATTTTCTCTAAGCAGCTCTCTACTGCCCTATTTTTACTTTTTCCTCCTTACACTCCTGCGGAGGCGTAGGCTGGTTCAATTCCTCCCCCCCTTCCCTTATACTCTGAAACTCTGAGGTAAAAACAAGATAAGCACAAAGATCTTTTTCCTTGTTCAAGAGGTTTTAATAAGGACTAAACCTCTCACACTGTACAACACATTTAAATGTACATCAAGCTCCGATAAAAAATAAAGCTTTCTTACAAAGTACATTTTTCCAGTGAATTGTTTTATGTATTTTTTTTTTTTTTGTGCAGTAAAAATAGCTGCTACATAAATCCCTCCTGATCTTTGAAAAGGAGTCACAGTTATTTCCAAAAATAGAATTCATATCTTAATCATACAGGATAAACTGCAGAAAGAAGAGACAAGTCAACTGAAAAAATAAGGCTTGTATATAAATTTTTTTTTTAAAAGGACATGCATAGAAGTTGAAAAACATATGCCATTTATGAAGGAAAAAGGTAGTTTTATCCATATTAATATTTTCATTTTCAGTTAAAGAAGAAACCACAAATAGGCCCTTAATGTCCCAGAATACAATATTAGTTTCTTGTAAAAATGCCAAAATGCACAAAGAACTGCCAGCTTCAGTCTTAGCAAAACACTGAGCCAGCTTCCCACCGCACCCACCCCCACCCCCCAATATATTCATATCATAGGCATACCATATGCATGCATACCGAGTACTTATGTTGTCTCTGAGGCCAATTAAATATTTGCAGAAGGTTGTATATCCTAGACAAACATGAAATAGCCATTTGGTAAGTTTACATTCGTCCTATTTCAAAACACACATACAATTAGTTTAATTTACACTATACAGTATCTGTTAAATAGGAACATGACAGAGTTTCAAAAAGAATCACAGAATATATACAAAACTGAGTATTGAAATGGTATGATTTTCCTTCCTTCCTTCCTTAAGAGGGTTTTTTTCCTTTTAAAGCAGTTGCTACATCTGGTTTCGGACACTGAGTGTTGATGTACCTATGCAGCACATTTCTGGAGTAATGATCAATAAAAAAAAAAACATGCTTGAGAACAAAACATTAATATCAAGTCTTCTTACTGCTCATTTAAAATAAATTAGTTTTTCTTAAATAAATTGCATGATATAAAACGGAAGCAAAGATGATGGCATGTTAAAAAAGAATCTGAGCAATTGTTCTGCTGCATCACTGGTTTCCTCATCCAGCCTTTGGTTTTTAAGCCAACCCATCATTACATGGCAGTGTGAGTAGCCGAAACGTTTTATATGGCAGTATAGGTGGTCGAAATGCTTAACCCTAGAGCATTTCTGTCTCTTCACGACAGAGCTGTGATCTAGGCCGACTTCCATGCTGCTCAAGTGCCTGACAGCAACATCTGAAGCCACTGATGAAATAAGGCCACTTCCTTCCAACTTTCCCTGGTTACAAAATCACTTAAGGTCCTTATTTCATCACAGTTGCACCCATCCAAACAGCCAGAAGAACCGGCTGCTGGGGCTC
The DNA here is from genome assembly GCA_013396635.1 of Penelope pileata. Classification (NCBI taxonomy): domain Eukaryota; kingdom Metazoa; phylum Chordata; class Aves; order Galliformes; family Cracidae; genus Penelope; species Penelope pileata. The sequence continues at coordinate 487,350 of WBMW01005326.1, forward strand.
CTGGTCACAGTCCCAACACGTGCTCCCTGACGGTGTGGCACCGGGTGGTCAGGCTCAGTCCTCAGTGTCAGGCTGCACTCCCAGCATGGCGTGCAGCTCCTCCGCCGTGTACCCCAGCAAGTTCTGCAGGTCGCACACGAAGCGATACACGTAGCGCTTCCCCGACGTCTTGTGGATGATGTTCTTGTCGTAATAGTAGCGCAGCCCTCGGCTGAGTTTCTCATAGTTCATTTTTGGCTTATTTTTCCTTCTGCCCCACCTCCGTGCCACCTGATGGTCCAAAAAGAAAACAAATGTAAGGGGTTTGCTCAAGTCACGCTCTTCTAGTCAGCAGCTGATAAAGGCAGCTATTCAAACTTCTTTCAATCAGCACATTTTATTTGCTCAGATGTCCCAAACTTGGATAACATAGGAGTTGGTGACTGAACAAACTCCAAGACAGTCATCAGCTGTGGCTTGATGACAGTGCGCAGGAGAAAGTAGCTGGCAGCAAACAGCAGCAAGAAGGATGCCTCCTCGCAGAGAATGGGACCAAACGTCTTTAAGGAGATCAAGCTTAAGTGAAATACAGTCTCCCCTCTCGGAGAGGAGAAAGTTAAAGAGTTAATTTGCTATTGACAGCTTTTTAAATGGAAGTTGAAATCTAACAAGTCCCTTGGAGCTGATGATTCTCCTCCCCTATTTAAAAAAGGTTTCAGTGGACTTGATAACGTCTCTCTCAATACAATAACTTTCCCACTGATGGTAGTGGGAAGAAGTACAGTCTCTTTATCTGTAATGACTAAAGCCATAAGTTCCCAACAAATTTAAGAAGCAGCACTACCATATTTGCTGTGTACTAGAAGAGCTGCGACACCTCAAGTGTCTTTTCCCCAGGCCTTTGTGTCATCCCAGAAATTGCTGATTCAGTTGTATTCAGTAAAGTAATCTACAGTATTGCTTACCCTGTTGAAACAGCTAACTTTGTAAACTACCTTCAAGTTTCAAGCCATACAATGTGCTCTCATAACTACAAGCAAATGCTGATATCCCGGGGTAGGGGGAGCATCCCACAGCAGTCGTGACCACGCAGCAAAGCATTTGCAGATGAAGAGATTTCAGCAAGTATCTGATCTTGCAAATGCTTTATATTCAAGACAAGGCCCACAGATGGCAGATCAGACCCTAAATCTTTTCATATTGCATTTAACTACATACCTCGTCTGGGTCAGCAAGTTTAAACTCCCATCCGTCTCCAGTCCAACTAATAAATGACTGGCAGGACTTGTCAGTCAGTAACTCCAGCAGGAATTGCCACAGCTGTATAGGTCCACTGCCTGTTGAAAGAGCGGGGGTGGGGAGAAGCTATAATTAATACTTCTGCAAGCTCTTATCACAATACATGCAACCATACTCACATCACAGGATAGATCTGGTTATTACTTTGATTTTTTGTTTTTAAATAGAAGAACAAAAAGCCTTGTTCTAAGATTTTTCCCACCATAATAGAAATCTATTCATAGATACGTTAAAATTAATTTTTTTCATGGAAACACATGATCTGATGCAAGCTATGTCTTCTGTTGCTTGTATACAGATTTCTTACCCCTTCCTCCCATCTCTGAACAGCTGCAGGTCAAATTTTATGCCCTGCCCCACAGCCCTTGGCTTGGCAGACTCTTTAGAGGAAAATCTGATTTCAGCAAGGACTACAAGAACAAGGTCCTAATAGGCAAGCCAACATCTGCAGGAACTCAGAACTGAGGAAGGCTTTGTCCAAGTCTCCCTCTTTTCAAACAGATCAGAAAGTGCATTTGATTTTTACAGCATCCCAATGTACCCCCCTTCTTGCTTTAGATGGATAGTCCCATGAGACTTCCCTTGTGAACATTTAGAATCGAAGATCTTCATGAGTTGCAGTCAGAGACCACACTATAAGACAGACTTTACAACTACGCAACTTTATCAGCACAGACATGCACTTACAGAAAATATTTATGTTACTCAAGTAGAATAGTGACCATTTTGCTTCACTACTTACCAGTAAAGCCAGCTAGAATTGCTGCTGGTATAACTGGTTTCCCTTGCTCTACAGGATCACTTCTGTCTTGAATGTAGTCTTTGAAAGACATTGTAGGTTTGTTCAGACACAAGGACTGGCTACAGTCATCTTCAAAACTCTCATAGGACGGCACACGCTGTAAATCCACCAGCGATGACTGGCTGTTCCAAGACTGCAGCATTGAATCTGAGCTTTCGTAGCTTTCTGCACCACTGTCACTAGATTCATGTTCTCTCAGTTTACCTTCACAAGGAAAAAAAGAAAGAGGAAAATGTGTTTTTCCTTCCTTTTCTGGCTTATATACATAAACTATGCAAGGGAGGGAAGGACAAAGAACATGGCCTTGGATGCAAGACTGTCACACAGATAGCAACTCACCAGAATTATCTATCAGCAAGTTCAGATTGCTTCTTGTGAAATCTTGATTTACCGCACAGTAGTTCACACCAACTGCATCTACTTGAGTTTTAGGGAACAATGAAAATTCTTGTTCTGGATTGAGGAGATTTGGTCCCGCGGAAGACTGGCAGACGTCACTCAGGAGATTGGGTTTGGGATAACTGAGGGCTTTAGGGTACCCAGGCATCTGCATACCATAGGGTGTCTGATCCACATTAACAGCTGAAAGAAAAAAAAAAAAAAAAAAAAAAAAAAAAAAAA
>WBMW01005326.1:490075-500096 GCA_013396635.1 Penelope pileata
AGTTTTCCCCCACAGTCCCTTGAACAGACTAACATACCTCAAGGACTCCACCACAGCTGGGACACTAAGCAGTAGTTTTCCTCATTAGAAATCTGACTGAGGAGCGTTAGATATTACAGACCTCCTAGAAAGGCTACTGACATCAGTAAGGAGACTCCCACTTACTGGGCTGCGAGTCAGATTCTGCTCATCTCCATCTACATCTCCAGACCACAAATATGTATAGTGTTTGTTCTTAAAAGAAACTGCAGCCCTACAGAAAAAGCTGGAGAAGCTTACGTGGTTTTGAGACAGGCCCTCACCATTATGTGATGTAATAAGGCTAATCTAGAGATCAAACTGTGGCTCAGCAAAACACAGCACCAGTCGCACCATCTGAGGGATCTAGCGCTTGGTCTCTATCATTATGCCATACACTGTCAAAAGCTCTGTTACGCTTCCACAGCCCTCAGAAAAGCCTAAACACAGCTCCTGCTGCTGCTTTTTGGCTGTTTGCTAGAGGTGGGAGTGGTCACTCTGCTCCACAGATGCAGGCTTTGGCATTCCAAGAGGAAATTTGTTTCCCCCCCTCCATACTCTTTACTCTTCAAAAGATTTCTGGTATAAATTAGATGACAAACAATACTAGGAAAAAGGACTGCAGCAACTGAAGTGTTCTGATGCACAGGAGCTATTCTGGTGCCTCCTCCCCCTCCCCTTTTTTCTTTTTTTAAACTGGATCTGTCACATGATTAGAATAACCATACAATGTCTAAAGTGTCAAATTCCTTAAAACACTTACTTAAGGAATTATTATTGACCCAGTGAGGAACTGAGGTGAGATGAGAGTTCTCCACATACTGATCCTGTGGTTTTTCTTGGCTATCTGGGAAGAGGAGAAAAAAAAGAGAATGTGACTTTACAGTTTCAAAGATCTAACATGTATAAGAAAAGTTTAACTCAGGTATTTTGGGGTCACAACTCACACAAGCTTTACTAATGTATTGCATCACACTCTCTCTCTGAGAGAAAAAAAATCCACACACCCAAAAACAAACACCAAGAAGAAACCCCACTAATATTCAGTACGATGATTTTCAAGCCTACTAACTGAATTTTAACATAAAACATAGAAACAACAGTAACTTCAAGGTCCAGATCCTTAATGTCTGCAAGAGTCTACAACTACAGTATTGCGCTCCAAAACCAGTGGAGCACATGGGTGAACACTGATGGCACAGCTGAAACTCTACATGCAGTGACCTAAGACATCTCCTATGGCATCCTTGACATCTTTACACTCATTCATTGAACAGTCTCAAGACACTACATAAAAGGAACAAAACCAAATACCTGCAATGATGTGAACAAGTTTTGTCCTACTTTTGGTTGAATACATGCATTTTTAATAAATGAGTATTACAGTAGCCCTATCCTTACCTCATTTATTTAATGATTATTTCAGATAGAACTTGAATGCAAGAGATATTTCGCCTGAACACAGAATGACTTCTGTGGATATCTGCATTTGCACTCTGTGCACAAAGGATACAGTACTACATCTGATAATGCTTTTATTAACAAAGCTTTAAACTTCATCTTGACTTTTCATATGTAATAAAAACCCTTCATTGTGAAATCAGCGCTGAAGGAGTCCTATTTCTGTCTCTTGTCAGAAAAGCCTTAGAACAAAAGCCTTTTCTGGCTCCATAGCTACCTTTTATCATCTGCTCCAGGTGCTCCCACAGAATGTCACCCACATAGTCAGGTGCCAGTTCCAGGAAGCGCTCCTTGCCCAGGTTGCAGAGGTCTTGGCCACTCATAAGAAACTGATGGAAGTTCACATTTGCCAAGCTAAATTCATTGGTAGCCCACGAAAGCCACTGGCAAACTTGCTGTTCAGTCCATAGCCAGGGATCTGAAAGACAGAAAGGATCCAGCACTTAGAGATAAATCCTAACCTTTGTCAGCTCTTGCAATAATCTTCATTAAAAGGTATCAAATTAAGGAAATTGTTAACCTAACTACTTAGTTCTGAAGCTTATGCTTCAGAATGAATTTATTCTTGAATTTAAAAAAAAAAAAAAAACACAAAACAGTCCTCTATTTTCTGTCTGCATTCACTTTTAATCAGTGATGTCCTCAGCTTAGTTGACTCTCTTGCTGCCAAAATATGAGCTGTCCATGCACCCATTTTTAATACCAGCAAGCCTACTCTTTCCAAGTCAAGCTGTGCCAGATTCACATAGGATCCATTCTTGTATTTCCTACTGACATCATTCTTTCTCTTTTGAAAGAACTGCTATTCAGCGTCCTTCTTAGCATCAAAAAAAGAGCTTATAAATAGAAAACACTTACTATTTGGGATACCCAGCCGACACTGTTCCTTTGTGAAACCACTGAAAGTATCTTTCAGGGCCTGACTCATCACAGCCTTACTGCACGGGGTTAACAGAGGCAATTCACAGTTGTTGGACTCTACAAGAAAGAAAAGGGGAGGAGGGAAAAAGGAGATGCATTAACTTTTAGGCCAGTCAGAGAAGTGACAGGGTTTTGCTGCACTAATTTAAAGAATAAGAAAAGGCTGCTAGAAACCAGGTACTTCAAGACAGAAACAAAAGAGGATAAATCCATTTTCAGATCATCTAGTTTGTCTTAATATATTTTCAGCACTGAAATCTTTGTAGTAGTGGGTTGATAAAATTGCATTATGCTAAATTAAACCTTTGCTGCTGTCCATCACATAGATCGTTACTGATTCTTAGTTACACAACATGCCTTTGTTGCAGGGAACTTTTACTAAAACCTCCTTTTTTTTTTTAAAAGAAAAAAAAAAGACTACTTATTTCTTGTTTCCCCCTCATCTATAATTTGACCTCAGACTTGTTTATTATAACTCCAGACAGTCTTAATTTAGTCTGAGAGCTATGTAACTGATAGCAGGGTTATGAAGAACTAGCCTACGCTACTCAACATTGCAGTCCAGTGGACTGTTTCCAACCTTCCCATGCATCTCTCAATAACATAAACCAAAAAACCATGACTGGTCACAAGCTATTGCCCAGTGCCTAAATAATATAGTAAAATCCAAAGACACATCATCCACAAATTACTAATCCACATAATTAATTTTTAGGCTTGTAAATAGATGATGTTTTATGGACAAATCCAGCTTCCACTCTTACTGGAGAATTTTCACAGGAAGATGCCTCAGAGTACTCTGAAAGAACCCATAAGCTGAAGAGAAATCACCCAGACTGTCTAGATGTTTTGGATTAGGAAAGCTTTTACTGATATTGTGTTCATGATTGGCACTGCTAAACTAGGGGTAATTTGAGGACGCTTTAACCACGTACTGCATCCCTGAACACTTGAGAGCCTCTGGAAACTAGCACACAGGTAGCACTTGAAAACTCTGTTATGTGAGAGGCATGTAACGGTGACAAGAGATATAAAGGTGATGCATTATCTGACTACAAGCCAGTTCATGAACACGTGTGGCTCTTCTTGTTTTCCTAGGTCCCGACTAGGTAGAGGCTCCTCTTGACCTAGCAAGTGGAGCTCACTGCCAGCCATGTGTGTAGCTTCTGTTTGTACCACACCCATCCTCAATAGCTGCTAAGACTTGCTTTGCTGACCGGAGCAGGTGACTGATTAGAATCACAGCAGAACAAAGGGCTAGCAGTTTTCAGAGGTTGAGGGCGCTTGTTTTTTTGACTGCCTTTTCCAAACGGGAGATAAAGGCAGCATCAGGTAGTACACTGACATTTTTTGCGAGGAGGAAAAACAAACAAACAGAAAGCTAGAAGAAGCTAGTCAGGGAGTTTAGGCAAGGATTTGTAGAGAAGTGTTGTGAGGTACTGTCCTACACACACAAAAGATACGTAAACAGCCTCACCCCTGTTTTTTAAGGTAAGGGGTAAAAACAAACCCTAGGGAAAAAAAATTGGACAGGGAAAAAGGATTGTGTGTTTGGGGAGGGTCAAAAAAGGAGCTTGCTGAAAATTATAGTTGAGACGTTACAAATAATGTTGTAAGTTTAAATACATGTAATTCTTTTTTTTATTATTATTATTTGAAATATTTTAAACTGCCTTGAAGTAGATCTGCTTTAATATCTACTAAGGCTTCTTCTATGGACTGTCGGTCTATCTTGGGCTACTCAATCCCAGTTCCAATTCTTTTTCAGAGCAGATAACAGCAACTACCAGAGCAACTCATACGGTTAAAAAACATTTTTCAGGAAAATTATCTGACACTTATAAGAATATAGAGATGAAATATTAGTTAGACCCCACATATTTCTCTCTGATCTGTGGATTGAGCCAAGGAATAAAGTTAAAAGTTACCGTAAGAAGTAGAATCGAATCCTGTTGGCACTTCTTGAAGCGTTTGATCTTCATTTAGTGACAAAAAATATCCAGCAAAGAGGGAGTTTGAGCTATCAAAGGTGTCAAATGCTGGTTGACGCTGCCAAGCAACAGAATAACAAAAAAACCTCAGTTAACATTTTTCTAGAGCACTGTCAACTGCATTGCTAGGAAGTGGTTGGGTTTGGTTTCCTAGATTTGGAGATCACGCACAACCACTACCTTGAATCAACTAACTCATGCCTTTGAAATATAAACACAGTGACAACATATTTGTTTTGTATTAATGTACAAGAAACTAACACTCATACCACAGTACTATCTGTGCAGCGTGTTCAGCAAGTCACGGTAAAGCCAAGAAAGGATATTCTAAGTTTTCCTGTGATTGATACTTTTAACAATAGAGAATACATGTATATATATATATATTCCTTGCTACATTCTGAGGAAAACCTAGCATTTCCTTAATCCATGGAATTTGCTACCTGCTTGAGTTCTTGATGGCAAAGGCAGGATTGGTAAGTGCTGGAAAAGCAATTAGTAGCACAAGACCTACAATAGGTGTATGCAATTTACTTTAAGAAACAAATAAAGTAAAAACTTAGCCCAAACCACACCACTTGAAGCTAGACAGCCAGCTCTACAGGACTTGAGGACTTTTACACTTGCGAGTTACACAATTTGCCAGCCACTATATTTTACAGTCTTCAAGCGTTCAGTGCAATATTGTTAGTTAAATTATACAGAGAGGGATGAACAGGAGCATAATAAAAACGTTCCAGATAAAAATAAATTGTACTGATGTATGGGCGGCCTTATAAATATTGGTACATTTTGAAAACTTAACTTCTTGTGCACTCGACTTCCGCATGCTAGAAACACAGTACAACCACTAGAACTCTCCAGCCACAGAGGGCTTTGGCAGGGGAAGGGAGGGAAATGTGAAAGAGAAGGAAATAACTTTAAAAACAACTTATGCAACTTGTGGGGTAGTCACAAGGAAACAGTATCTGTCATATCCAGAGGCAAGAATAGATAAAAGTTGCCCCTGAGATTTTAAAAGCACCTGAGGTTAGAACATTGTTCAGAAAAGCTACAGCACCCATGGCAGCCACTGCGGCTCAGGGAGCTGGGGGCCAAGGCATCTTAGAAACGTTTCCTTCTTTTAGGCATGCAGCGGTATGTCAGCTTGGACCAAAGTACACAATGTAGCTGAGGAAAAGGCAAAGATTTTTTTCAGGGCTGTATTCGGGTGCAAGGCAAAAGCAACCCAAACCATGCTTCTGCATTAACGCTTCCTTGCTATTATTTCCACACATCCCCTAACTTTCCTTTTGGTGTCACTACAAGGTTTAAGAGGCTTTGAGTCTTTTTGCATGAGATGTGTCTTATGTACCTACCCTCCCACCCAAAAAAAAAAAAAAAGTAAAATTATATTAATGTTAGTAAGCAACTAGCAACTGTAAACCTTCAGCCATTTTTTAGAACGATCTACTATGCCTCCCACCGCGTAGATTATGAAAGCATATATTCCACAGAAGAGGAAGCTGTGGAAGTACACACCATCATGCCTCTAGGAGTTATCTGGGTTCAGGAATCCCCACTGAGAGCTGGGCAGTTGATACTAACTGTGTGCAGTCAGTCCAAGTGCCCACCGCAGCTAGTGGAAAGAGTCAAAGCCAACCCATGACAAAAGCTCACAACCAAATGAAAGCAGCTACTAGCAAATTGGGCAATTGTTATTAAAGTTACAAGATAAAAGCTCTGACTCATCACTAGTACCTAGAAGAAAGGGCAAGTTCTTTCGACAATCTGGAAACTCCTGCATTTTGTGTAAATAGCTGACCCTTACCCTGAGTCACTGGAAAAAATGCTGTGGTATGTGAATGAGTAAAATCTATACTGTACTAGTTTCACATTTCAAAAGAATTAAATGAATGTTTAAGTAGGTTCTTGCTTTAACAGTAATCAAAGGAGAAAACCCAAAGCAATGCAGAATAAACTCTGCTTGCCCTAACAGTTATGCAACCATTTTATTTGGCCTCTCAACATATGTTAAGAGCAATTATTACAGACTAAAACAAAGAAACAGGAGCAACTACAAAGCAATGGAATATAGATCTTGATTTTGATTTAATTATATGACAACTGAACATCTGCTTAGAACAACTACTGTGTTCAGGAGCACACAACAGCCAAGTTCAGGGATCCCTTTTGTACCCTGTTGTCACTTGGGCAGGAGAAAAAGTTAAGAGAAGACATAACACATCAGAGGAGTCCGAATACTGAAGTCTCACTAATGATTCTTCAAAACACATACATTGCTTAAAGTTAACGACAGCTGAAAGCGTCTTCCTAATTTTTATGCAGTTTACATTATTAAAGGTTGCATTAAAAGATGACACTGGGATAAGAAGTTACTTGTGTGAATAAGGAGGAGGGTAGAACTTAAACTGAACCTTTATAGCTTGCTTCTCATTTATCTTCAGTTTATCTAATGATGAAAATATACTGAGTAACTAACTTCTGTTACTTACAGGGTACCGGCCTTCCATTTCATATAGTTGCACGTAGTAAGTGAATAACTTCCTTTTTTCATATCCTTGAATGAATCAGACTTGACTAGTTATATCAGAACAGCACTCTGCCAATCTCCTCAAAACAGGCACATAAAGGCCACCCGTACTGTCAAGCCTGAGACCTTGACTTAGGCAAAATTTGATGAGATGAAACCAGCGGGCTTTAGAAGCCGCTCGCTCACAAGTACTCACCTTGAGCATCCCTCTGTACATGTTAGACACAGGAGCTACTTGATCCATGTTTCTGATCGCAAATTCACTCATCTGAAAAACAAGAAGGGTTACTTGAAGTCTGTTGCTACTGCGGAAGCAAGGACGTTAAGCAGCATCTTACTGCTTTAGCACAGACTGCACAACAGCTCTGAGTGTGGTACAGGCAAAGCTTTTTCCTCTCCCCCATTATTTGCATCCCAACCATACAAGGCAAAATTCTCATCTTGCTTACACAGCTTTTACTGGAAGACTTCTTCCAGGCATCAGCAGAGTTTTGTGATACAAGCACACAAGAGGATGATTAACTTCTGATACCTTCAGTGAGCGCTTTTAGTACCTCATCCCATTGTACGGTCATGAAAGCCCACAGCAGTCCTTTGTCCATCAAGTACCATTTTCCAACTTTCACCTATTATCTTAATGTTTTGTGCTGTCTTTGCTTACTACATTCACGCTTACATGTCACCATTCACTTCGGACTTTGCCTTTTAAGTACTGAAGAGAAGTGACAGCTCTGGCCAGCACGGCACCTTCACAGACTGGTGTCCGCCCTGCTCACTCCTCTCATGAATTATGAAAGCCAGCTCCAACTATCAACCACCTTCCTTCACTAGAGAAAGCATCTCCGAAATGTGTTATTCTGCCTATTCTGTGAGCATAGGATCAGTATATTTATATGCCTTGAGTAGGCTCAAGTTAAGTTGAAAAGGTTTCACACAATAAGACATCCTCCTTACAGAGCTGGGACCACCAGCAGTACCTTCACGCCACTCGAGTCAAGGCTATCACGCTCCCTGAGCCACCAGGAAGAGGGTTATACACAACTGGTGCGTAACTTGTTCTCTTGTATATGATTCAAGGAACACAGCGATAAGATTCTTATCCTATGAGAGATCAAATCCAAGGAATAAAGCAGATTTTACTGCCATTGTTCCAGTTTATCATGATGCTGTAATTCAGGTGTCGGTAAATGATACCTTATCAGGCTAGACTGTGGCAACTTGTCTCAACAATTTTCCTTCTACTTTGTCAGCGCATGGTGCTAAGTTATTTTGTTTCACAGAAACTGCCTGAAAACATGCACTTCTATTTAAACAAAGTCACGGAAGACTATTATTCCCACAAAACTGTGATTACTTATTACAATTTCTCTTTAGCCATTTTAACACACACAAAAATCAAAACACAATCTTAAACTCAGAAAAAGATGGCAAAGATGGCTTAACAGAACAAGAGCCTGCTAAGATGAGAACATACGCAGAATCTTTCTGTACAGCAGAAGAAAAATACCCAACAGCCGCTGATCCCTTTCATCCTCCTATATTTGCAATCACTTAAAAGTCAAGAGTCCCTAACCTGAAAGGCCCATTTCAGCTTCATTATTACTACATGGATGGGGTTTATCACTGAAACAAAATAAATCAGCCCAATACAAAAGGAATAGTCCACTTATACTCCACTAATGTTACCCAGAAGTGCAATCCACGGAATGATGGGTTTCACCTCAAGTAGCATGTGCAAATATTTGTTCCAAATTACGCATCTCACTGAGCACCAAAGAATTTTACGCAGCATGAGTCTCACTCAGCAAGCATCCTCATTTTTTTCATTAAATTCACCAGTTTAAACAACTGGTTTATCTTTGCATTCAACTGAGCTTTTATTTATTTATTTATTAAAAAAAAAAAAAAAGAAACAAAAAAAAACCCAACACACGCATATGGTATTTTTTAAACACCCTTTGTTTTGCCTTAGAAACCTGCACGGGTACACAGGGATAACTCGCTGTATACAGCCATTAAGGTTGGAAAAGACCTCAAAGATCATCTAGTCCAGCCACCCACCGACCACCAATATCGCCCACTCTAAGCCTCGCCAACGCGAAAGTGTTCACGAGAACGCTACGCTCCCCAGCAAGGGCAACCTAGAGAATTTCTGACCATTTCAGGTGCACCCACAACCTCTGCCTGACTCCTGTCAGGAACTTTCTCACTGATTAAGAGGACTGGGATCTATCCTTCCAGATCTCTGTTTGTTTCCTCAGAAACGCTCAGGGTGCTAAGACAAAAGGTCTCCAGGAAGCCTTCATTACCCAGCGTTGCTCATTAACCCAGCTCGCTGCCTTTCTGCGTTGGGGTGCTCACTGGCTCTACAGCCTTCCTGTCGGGTTTTTCACGAGGTGCACAGCCCCCATCACAGCTCTGCTCTACCAACAGCACAGGGAGAGCTCAGAGCCTTCTGTTTCACTCCTGTTTTCCTCCTCTAACCACAGCCTTCGCTCGCCGTACCTCAGCGCTGCGAGCTCCTGCTCCCATGGCCCAAAACACTGGCAGAGGTTTCACAGAGCTACAGGGCCAGGAAGGCAGAGCAGCTCCTGTTGATGCACAGGGTCACGGCTGGCTTTCCATGGGACCACGAGCTGATGTTGGGGCTCAGAGAAGACACCGGGACACGGTGTGCACAGGCCTTGCTCCCAGTTTCTCCAATAATGCTGATGGCTGCTCCTTGCCAGCTCTAATTGGTTTAACTGGCAGGACACCTTCCTCGCCTCCCCCGCATAGCTGAGTGGGTGAACCAGAACAGGGTCAACAGGATCAGGCACTTATTAACTAATACTCCTGAATTCTGATCGGCTTCTTTTCAGCAACAACCCGGGGTCGGCCCGCGGCCGGCTTCGCCACGATCCCACAGCGAACCCCGGCTGCTGGCAGGAGGATCCCCTCCCTTCCGCCGGGCCGGGGCAGGGCAGAAGGGCTCCGTGACAGAGACAGCCGCCTCCCCGCTCCACGCGCGCGCCCACGCCGAAGTTGGACGCGAGATCCCGCGGCCCCCGGGGTCCCTCCGCAGCTGCCGGCCCCAGAGCGCCCTCTGCCCACTGAC
>WBMW01005326.1:500151-555434 GCA_013396635.1 Penelope pileata
CCCCCCGGAGCCCGCCCCCTGCGCGCGGCCTGCGCTGGGCCGGGCCTCGGTCCTGGGGAGGCTTGGGTGGGCCCGGCGGGGCTCTCCGCGGTATGGGAGACCCCCGGGTGGCTGAGTGGCTGTGAGAGAGCTGTTGAAGCCCGTCAGAAAGGCAGCTCCCCCCCGCCTCGCGTATACAGGAGATAGCTCATGGCGGATGTCTTCTGTGCTTAGTTAATACCTGTCCTCAAGAGAGCTGAGATGAGGAGAATCAACACATGAAATCCAAGCATCTGTGTGACTAGTGTAATTTCATAATACGCTGGGACACTTGCTGCTTCAGAAACTCGGTAGTTAGAATCACAGAATCGCTTGAGTTGGAAAGGACCTCTAAAGGCCACCTGGTCCACTCCCCCTGCAATGTACGGACACTACAGCCAGATCAGGGTGCTCAGAGCCCCCCAGCCCGACCTTGAGTGTCTCCAGGGACGGGGCTTCCACCTCCTCTCTGGGCAACTGGTTCCAGCGCTTCACCACCCTTACTGTAAAAAACTTTATTTCCTTAAATCCAACCTAAGTCTCACGTTTTAGTTCCCATTGTCCTATCCCCACAGACCCTGCTAAAGAGTTTGTCCCCTTCTTTCCTGTACCCCCCCTTAAGACTCTGGAAGGTTGCTATCAGGTCTCCCTGGAGCCTTCTCCAGGCTGAACAGCCCCAGCTTTCTCAGCCTGTCCTCGTAGGGGAGGTGTTCCATCCCCTGGATCATTTTTGTGTCCCTCCTCTGGACGCGCTCCAACAGGTCCATGTCTCTCTTGTGCGAGGACTCCACATCTGGATGCAGACGTTGCATCTTTTGTCAATGTCTTGGGGACTTCCTGATGTAAACAAATGCAGTGCAGGAGCTATGCTGCCAGGTACATCTTGTGAGCTGCAGATGCAAACACCATGATCAGCCAAACAGCTCCTCACACCTCACAGAAACTTGGTACCCTGGGAGAGCCCCCCCCATATGCCACCAGCACCTAGGGTGAGCTTTCTCTGAGAGAATGGCGAGGCCTTGGCGAGCAAACCCCCTGGAGCTGCACTGTCTCCTCGCTTCTGCCCTCCTCTTCTCCAGCTCTTCAGTGAGCGCCAGGGACCTAAGCTGCCTTCACAAATCTTGCTGTTACGCATAGCTTTATTTAAACTAGCTCCCATTTCAAATTAACGCTTTCGTCATGTGGTTGTGTCTTGTAACAGGAGCCCAATAACTGCTACTCCTTGGTTCCTCACCAGATTTCCAATGACCATGGCCACGTGCCTAAGCAGTGGTTATTTATGCCAGTAAAAACCCATTGTTTCTTTGGCTGTTGGAGGTGCAGTTGACAGGGCCACCTCCTTCTGTGCTCTCCAGCTCTCTGCATGCTCTCTCCATGCTCTCTCCATACTCTCTCCATACTCTCTCCATGTTCTCTCTGGCCGCAGCAAAGGCCAGACCACACCACTTGGTTTTCTAGTATTTCTTCCAGACCCTTCAGCATACCTTCTCCTCTCTCGTTAGGAAAGTGGCCGGTACTTCATCCCTTATGGCCAAATGCCACCAGGCAAATCGTGACAGCACGCGTTGAGATTGAAAGAAAACCCTTGATTATGCCAGTGACATTTTTCACTCTGGGAGAGTCCCAGTCTAATAAGGCAACATCTGTTATAATCCCAAGGGAAACCATTAAAAACTGTGTGTCAGCTGGATAGCAGTTTTAATTATAACACTGACAAAAACAATCGTGCCACTCTTTATACAAGGGAAACATCTGTCAAAAAGATAAGATGAAAGGCTGGGTGTTACTTATTTCTTGCTAAATTAATGTGCTGGGATCCAGAACAGAATGATTAAGTTGACTGTATTTTCCTCTATTAGAATCCTTATTTTTAAAGTAATTCTTATTATATACACATATTTAATTTCATTACCTCTTAGTGTAAAGTTCACTGTTACTCCATAACAAGTGGTACATGCTTAGTAGGCTGGAGCTGGGTTTCATCAATGTGGGGAAGAGCAGGCTAATGGGGAATCTTGTTGCTGCTTTTAACTACTTAATGGGAGGTTTTAGCAGAGAAGGAACCAGGCTCTTCTCGGAGGTGCACAGTTGCAGCAGAGGACATGCCAGTTGGATATATGGAAATAAACGTTCCCAGTGCAAGGAAAAGCTGCATCCTTGGAGATTTCTCTGGTCTGGGCTGGTCAAAGCCCCGAGCAGCCTGGTTGAGCCCTGAGGGTAGCCCCGCTTTGAGCAGTTTGGGACAGAGACCTGCAGAGACCCTTTCCAACCTGAATTATTCTGTTATTCTCTCTGTAATCCCTCTGTACTACTCATTTTCAAAATGTATAATCTTTAAGCTAGAGAGTCAAAGATGAAGAAAAAAGTAGTTTTAGTTTTGGCTTGGAATGCTTCCGCAGTGTACCTGTGTGTTTTGTTCTATTTTAGGAAACATCCGTCCTCCTCACAATCACTTTAGTCCTTATCTGTGCTTTTGTGTGCCTGTTGGCATACTGTCAGTCAGAGAGACAAAAGGAGGAGTTCTGCATAACCCGGTGAACAATTACAGTGTCAGCACCAGGCTGTAAACTTTGGAGATGTGTTGGTGTGGGCACACTGATGCTTTCTGATGTTTTCAGGAGTGAGGAAGAACTTGCTCCGGTAGTCAAGGGTGAAAAATAAAAGGAAAGCACAGGGATAAAGATGAAAAACACCAAATTATTGCAAAACCATTGTACTGGGATTCTGTGGTAGCCCAGATAAGACATTATTTTCAGTCCTTTTTGCTCATAATTGTCTTGTTTTAAAGAGGACCTGTATGACAAATTGGTTGTTTCTGTTTTGTTTTGGTTTGTTTTCCCCAATTGCTTTTCTCTGCAATGATGTCTCATAAATATACCAAAGAATGACCCTCTTGTAGTGAATTAAGGTGAAAAAACTTGTTAGCCTTTTTTAAAATAATCAAGTATGTGGCATTTCGTGCTGAATGGAATGGACAGTTGTCCAAGGGGGTAATTTGTCCCCCAGAGCAGCCGCAGTGCTAATTTGTGAGTTCATCAGAGGAGAGGACTAAGAGCTGAGTGTTGGGACATCCCAGGGAAGAATCTTCACCAGTGCCAAAATACAGTGGGAATAAGGTCCTAAAAATGTACAGGTTTAAAGCATGAAGAGGGAATGAGAGGCGGCTGGTATGTGTCTGAGCCACATTGCAGCCAGCGCTCCAGCGAAGGTGTGACTTACTCCTCCAGAATTTCTCTTGCGACACTGGAGAGGACACTCAGGAGTGAAAACCCCATGTGCTTTCAAAGTATGCACCTGGCTCTCATCTGCATGTTGGCTCAGCTCTCCTGCCTGTGTTTGAGGCACGTGTGTGCCTCCTCCTCCTCCCACTCCTCCTCATCCTCCAGCCCAGCTGTGTGGGCTGAAGCATCCCCAGGCGCCCTGGAGCATGGGTGCCCAGTACAGGGCTACATTTGCTGCCTGGCCAGCGTGTCCCACTGCAGCCAGCAAGGTGAGCAGCCCCCTCACCCTGCACGGGGAAGAGGGGGCTGCCTGTGTGTGCCCCCCAAAACAATTAACAAAGAAACGCCAGCAGGGAGCATCTGTAAGATCACAGCCTAAAGGGTCTCAGGAAGTGATGGGTTTGGAAAACAGAGACCCGGTTATCTCAGTTTGAAAGAGCGACTTCAAACAACACGCTGTTATGGTCGAAACAAAAGATGAAATGCGTTGGCTCTGCAATTCAAACAGAGCTAAACCAAAATATTTATACAGGGCTGGGGAACGGGTGGTCTTTCTAAAGATAGTATATTCTTCATTCGGCGAGGAAGAGGCTGTTAAAATAAAACACCACCAACCATCCCCACCAAAAAGCTGTCCCCGCAGTGCCTGGTGAACACACTGTGACCACGATCATTTCTGCGAAGGCATCTTCGTGAGTCATAAAGTATAGCAAGTTATTCATGTGTGTCATTATTCTTAGCACATGCAAGGCAACACTAGTAATTAAGCAGAGAAAAAAAATACGATGTCAAAGTTCTGTCAGCATGTTTGAACAGTGACAAAAATGGCTGCATTTCACCCATGTTGCATAAAACTGAAGGAAATTAAATAAACTGCCAGCTCCGCAATGTATAAAAATGTAACATTCTTCTGCTTCTGATTTTTTAATGAAGTGAAAATGTTACAAGCATGCCTCAAGTGATGTTGCCAGTGGACAGAGAGAGATTCCTAACACATGAACTGTATGATGATGGATCATATGACAGAAAAAAATAAACCTTTACCCTTCATACTAAAGCAGAAGATCAGTCACTAAACTAGGTAGTGCTTGAGAGCTTGCTCATACCATTTTGGGTGTATTTAATTCATTTCATGCAGTTTGAGGCATAAAATAAAAAGCACATGTTAATACTTTAAGGCCAAGTGTATTCAGTAACTGAAGAGCTTAGTAATTACTTTTGGATGACTGTACCCAAAAAAATACACTTTAGCATCCTTTACCAACAGACCTTTTTCTTTTTTTCTCTGCATTTTGTGTACTGCTGGTTTCATTTTAAAACTACCTTGCTTGTGTACAGGCTTACGGTTCTCTTATTCAGCTCACGAATAACTGCGAGGTGACCTGCATCCCCACATGTGCTCTCCCATCTGGGCAGGCAGAGGCATGCTTCTCTGCCAGTAGTTAGGGGCTGTACTTGGTGTTGTGACTGACACAGTTCCCCTCTTCTTCGCCCCCATCACCAAAATCATCAGAGTTTTGCATCATTCCTTTATGGCTGTAAAACTGCACGTTGGCACTTGGTAAAATGCCATGAGGATTTTAAAAACTTAAATTTGCCCCAGATTTATTAATAATTATGTTTATGCTATGGAATATAAAGGCCATTACTGAGAAGCTTGTTTGTGTTGTCTATTACCTTCTATATTATTCTCAACTTAATTCTTTCCCATCTCCCACCTTCAGAGCAAATTCCCAAAGTCTGCTTTTTTATTTTTGACTTTTTTATTTATGACTTATGTGTAGCATGAGTACAAGTGAAGAGCTAGGTGGTGGCAGAACTTGTGGAACAGAAAGGGAGCATAGAATCATGTCTAATTGGTTGCTTCCTTCTGACAAGAAAATGCTATGATTGCATCCAGGTGTCCTCTTGCTGCATGTTTAGTGCCTGTGCACATCTTTACATAAAAAGCAGTGATGAGTCTTATTGTGGTCAGTGAATAAGAAAGATATCTCTGTTTATGCAATACTTTGAAATTCATGGATCTGAGCCTGGCTGGTACTACATGCTGGGACCTACAAGAGAAGTTGCTGCTCTCTTTCTTGACCTCAGCAAAAATTCAGGCGCAGACCACTATAGTCAGGGTCGTCCAGTCTGCTCTGTGCTGAGGATCTCAGCCTGAAGCTTCCAGGGGATGATACCTATTGAGTGGCCTTGACTAGCATAACATCTGCGCAAAAACTAAATCCTATTGTAGTGCTCTGCTCTTCTGTTGAAAGTCTGTTTGGCCTGCTTATCTCAAGTAATTTAACCTAAATCTCAAAGAAGCAGGAAGAGGAAAGGCAGTACCAGCTTTAGCCATAAATGCCTGTATTTGTTGTTGTGTCCATCAGTGTGTACATCGGTAGCCTTGGGAAACTGCCTGCCAGACATCTTCACTGTGAAACACTGCTGCCTCTTAGCCAAGTTGGCTACTTTTTCACTTTTGCTTCCCCAGGGGCACAATGTCAAATTAGTCATTTTTATAAGAGAAGGGAGGTTCATAATAGCCACAACATACGCTCTATGGACCTCTGACGAGATAAATTTGCTTTATACAAATATAAGCAGCAGTTGCTGTATCTGTCCTGTGGTATTGTTTTGTTTTGCTCTGTGCTTTATACAGTGAAGCAGGTGCAGTGCCTGCGTCTGTTATCAGTGTCTAATATGGCTTAAGCAAACGCTGAATTGCTCACGTTGTCTAGGTGTTGCATGTAGTCTATTAGTCATCCCGCCTAGTGCTTATCAGAATGCAAAAAACAACATTTGAGGTGAGTCATTAAGATTCATTAAAGAATATCTGTGTCATAACAGCAAATGAAGTAAGAAATATGGAAGGGATGGGTGGGAGTGTGTTTAATTTGTGGAGAACACGTGACATATGCCATATACCAGGAATCCTGAAAATCATACCAATTAAGAGATTATTATTAGCAGAACAAAAAAGGAACTTAGTTGTGTTGATCAACTCTAGTAAGAAAATTCCCCACTCGAAGTTCAAAATAATTAGCTTCTGGGGGAGACTGATTATAGGCTGTGGGGGAAGCGTTGATCCCGCAGCAATGTCAGGCTGGGGCCAAGCCACGAGCCTCACCTCACCCCATGCACAGTTCTGTGCTGGCAGAACCTCGGGCACAGTGGTCCCCTTGCTCTTCTAGTGATGTCCCAGCAAAGAAGACATTCCTGCATGGAGTGGCCCTGTCCCATGCAGCTGTGGCTGTCTGGCCCCGCATGAAGCCCAGGCACTGGGAGCACTCTGCAGGCACTTCATGGCACACAGCACAGAAGCCGCCTTCTCGGAGGGGCCAGGCTATGCCAGGCTGGCACAGAGCAAGGCAGAAATTCTCTTCTTAGCCCATGAGAATCTGCTGAAGCGGTCGTGGTTTTCCCACAGGAACAACAAAATTGGTCTCAAAAGTACTTTGTGAATTGTATTTTGGAAAAAAAACCTGTAAAAACAAAGGAGAAACTAGCTGTGATTGATCAAACCCTTGCATTCTTTTCGCTTCTGGCCTTTTTTTTTTTGAAGTGTTTATTTTAGATTGCCTTTTTACACAAGTGTGTTTTGGTGGAGCTGTGGACACATCAAGCAAAGGATTCGTCTTGTGGGAAGAGCACTGTAGGCAGTTTCTCTCCACATGAATCTCAGTGCAGCTTTTTCCCCACCAGCACCTATCCCACTCTGGGCCAGATGTCCTCTCCTCGCACAGCTGAGCGTTCCCATCATTGAGGGGTCGGTCCTGCTGACAGCACTGAGATTTCTGGAGTCACTGCTTGCTGCAGGTGCGAAGTGGATTGCTCTCTGCCCTGTGCTGGAGAAGTGGCCGTAGGAATTTATTGTTCTTCTGCCTTTTCCCAGCATTAGAAATCTTTTAATGAGAAGGGAAATAAATTACCCACTTGATCACAAGTTTTTTTTTTTTTNCAGTAACTTTCCTACATCCAAGTACAAACCAGTTTTTTTAATGTGGCCGATGCTTGCCCAAAAGACTTTAAACAAGCGTATATATTCTACTCTGACCTTTACGGTAATCATTCATTTGCTTTTTCATCTCTGTCGTCCAAGTGATTGTTGCCCATATCACAGCTTTAACTCTGTCCATGTATGGAAACTGAACTTTGGAAGCAATGCTCTTGGGTCCCATCCGGGTGAGCTCCATTGATTTCCATCAATATCTGTAAGTACAACCTGTACTGCTTTTAACGTTCCTAAGTAAACCAAGGAAGAACTAACTGCGGTGTGAGCTCTTATCTCAGGGGAACACATGCTTTGCTGTGCAGGAAACAAACTGAACTGGTTTTAAAAGACAGGGATTTTGGTCCCACCTTCTTTAAATTCCTCCTGGGCTCCCTCAGGAACCCAGGAGCGCTGGGAACTCACACTCAGCCTGTGCCAGAGTTGGAGGTCAGCAGTCATCTTTAAATACCCTTTCCCCACACTTGGCCCCTCTGTGCCTGCCCAGTGTTTGTGCAGCTTGCAGTCTAGCCTTGTTCTTTTTGAGCTGCTGCTGCTGCTGGCAGCCTCCAAGCGCAGACAAATCTATGGTGTGAGGATGCTTCCCAAAAGGACCTTGCTGGATTCTCACTGCAAGGGCCAGTGCTTGTGCAGTAACAGTGTCTCCTACTGTAGAAAAAGGTTGAGAGTTGTTTATAAATTACCTCGTAAGTGCTACAGCTGCTTCCCACATCAGACATTTTGACAATTAAAGATTCCCTCACTTTCTTTAGTCCTCTGTATCCTGTTTTGTTGTGTGCTCCAGTGGAGAGTTCAGTTATTGAAAAAGGGGCAAAGAGATTGTCAATGAGCGATTGTCAATTCACTCCCTTTGCTGTTTTCAAGGATACTGAGAACATCTAAAGGAATTTAGTTTTTCTGGGTTATTTCATTCTCCTGTCTCTACGCGTACACTCTTCTCCTGAGAGGAACACGTCCCTAATGAAAAAGTTCATCAATTACTTTTTACATGGGTTCATGTTTTCGCTGTAAGGATATGTTGTATCTTGGATTTTGCTCAAGGAAATGAGAGTCACAGAGTCACTCAGTCATTTTTTTGTTCTGGCTTCCTGTTTCCCCCAAACAACTTTTGAACCCTTTGGTCAGCTTTAACCAATCCTGGGAGGGATCTTGTGCACTGAGGGAAATAAAGTTTGAACGCTTCTCAGAAGTGAAAGGCAGCAGGGTAGATAAAAGACACCAGAGCTAGTGCCCCCATGGAGATAAAGGCAGAAACGTGGGCTCGACTGTATTTGTTTCCATAGAGTCACACAAGAAAGAAATGCTATTAAGGAGGACCTTTGATCAGAGCTCACATCTTATGAGGCTTGAGATAAGAGCTTGTAGCTTATTAGATGTGAGATAAGCTAGCCTGAGACGCAAATCACAGCAACCAGGCAACTTGCAGCTTTGGCAAAGTCTCGTATTTATTTCTACTCAGTGGTTTCTTGTCACTACTGAAGCTCTGTCTGAGCCAGCTCTCTTATGGGAATATTTGATGAGATGTGAAAGGAGACTTGGGCTTGTGCTGCTGTTTCACTGTTGCCTAAAGAGCAGAATTGCTAGGATTATCCTTAAATCGTTTGCCAAGCCTACAAGTGGTGGGGTTGGGTGCCTCCCAGGCTTCACAGGGAGACGCCAAATGGACACAGTCCTGTCCAAACAAGATCAACAGTGGCTGAAAGTCATCACTGGCTGAAGGCTATTCAAATGCTATTAATTAGTGAGTTGGCAATTTCATTCGAGAACCTATTTGGCAAATGGCCACTGCCATTGATACTTAGGTTTGCCAAATCTGAGCAGGAATGAGTGAGCAGGAATAGTAGATGGCACCTATCCATCCCTAGAGAGTGAATTGGATATCTTGTTTTGTTTCAGGGAGATCAATGCCTACATTTGCTCTTTTTTCTTTGTTTGTTTGTTTACTGTGCCAGTTCCCTGAGTAATTTGGGGACCTCACAGTAGAGGTAGGATATCTGTGATATTTGGGAGACCAATCATCAGGTGATGATCGTAATTCAAGTATGTGTGCTTAGCAATGTGGAACTTGGGATCTGTACATCTTTTGCCTTTGGACTTCCAAATTTATTTATTTATTTATTATTCTCTTAGTTTTCTGACATATTTTGTAAACAATAAATTCGAGAAGAAACTTTGTAAAGCTCTTAACCCTTATCTTCCTTATCAACTGCAAAGGTCAAACCACCAGTTACACTCTGTGTTTGTTTCCATCCTCTGGGTCTCATTTTTCATTTCACTGGCTTGCTGTTGCTCCTAGGGGTTCTGTGAAGCTCTTAGTTGGGTCAGATTTTGTATAAACAAAGGCATCAATTCCCTTTCCAGAGACCTGCCATTCAGTTAAAGATGACAGTGGAGTGCAAGCATGGCTGGAACTTTGTAATGCTTAATCGTTGGGTTTTAATCCAAGATTTTTGGAGGGAAAAGTAAATTAATTTATAGAGGATAACATCTTGTCCTCTAACTCCATTATTTAGCTCTTGTTTGCTTGTTTTTCTTTAGTTTGTGCGTGTGTGTGTGTCCTCAGGAAGAAGCCCAGTGGGTAACCGGCTGCTTTGCATTTTTCAGGTGGAAGAAGGAACAAAGTCATTCTGGTCTGGAATAAAGTGGGGGCTGCGGGAGCTCTCACGCTGAGAAGGTACAACAGTCGGTGTGTAGGAAGGACTAAATCTTATGAGTCAAGTCCCTGGTAAGGGCTGGAAGCCTGTGGCTAATGTGATATAAATCCTCAGGGAAAAAGGTGGTGAAGTGACAACCACGAGGATGACTTTAGAGGCAGCAGTTTCTGTAGGACTTGAAGGGTTGAAGATGGAAGAGGCAGAGAAAAGACTGCAACCATTCAAAAGGGAAAGAAATGTCCATCTGAAGAATTATATCTCTTCTCTGCAAGATAATGACTATATAAGCAGTTAAATGAAGCCTGTTTTCCTGTCTCTGCATGTTGGATTCCTGATTTATTCAAGCTTCATCACGTTTCTTTCAGTGGGGACACTGACAAGGTCCCCCTGCCCTACCCAGTTGCTCATTTTCAGGAAGTGTAGCAATGTAATACGTTTGAGACCTTCAGTATCCTGCCAAATGTGACTGCGGTTGGCTCAGTTCAGCCTTTTCTAAAGGAAAACTGTCACCTCAGGCATTGTGCAATTATTTCCTTACAAAAACATGAAAAAAATAGGAAAATATCTGAATCAACTCCATGGCTTTTTGACTCACCTTAACGAATTTTGTACTCTGTGTTCACTTAAAAACATAGCGTATTTTACTTTACTCTTTTGAACAAAAAACATGTCAGAAATCAATTTGGTGAACCAATAATTAAGAGAAAAGCTCTGAGAAATGCTGTTAACATATTGTGCTGATGGCTAACGCTTTGATTCCTCTGCTGGGACAACACACTGCTTCAGCCCCGGTCATGACTTCCCCAAGAGGTGGTGGTACTTGTGAAGAGCAGGTATTTGAAGGGACGGTTTGAAAATTTGATAGCATATTCCGAGGTGCTTGGATGAGCAGCTCATTTAGAAACCAAATCAATAAGCACGCATCTCGAGGGAATAGTAAACAAAGTTGGAGTCATTCCTAATTATTGGGATACAGCTCTGTCATCAGCTCCTTCTCCAGATACTATTATTTATAGAAATAATTATTATGCAGCATTTACATTTGGGATGCACACAGTTCTTTAATTGGGGGCTGAACTTGTATTTGTCGATCTGGATTCCTATCCTTACTCATCTGTCTATCATTTATAAAGATTATATATCTGGAACGTGACCTGTACATAATTACAATTAATTAACTCACCAGCAGTAATGCTGAAAAACTTGCATTTAAATCAGGGGTTGAATAATTAAAGCAATTAGTTAGAACTGTTTGTAATACGCTTCTTGAAAATATGGAATAATTGCTAATCTTCTAGGCAG
The DNA here is from genome assembly GCA_013396635.1 of Penelope pileata. NCBI lineage: Eukaryota > Metazoa > Chordata > Aves > Galliformes > Cracidae > Penelope > Penelope pileata. Next base: position 511,341 of record WBMW01005326.1, read on the forward strand.
AGATGGACAGAACATCAGTCTGGTATTTAATTTTGTAAATATGAATTATGTGAGGCGGTGTAAGTATGAAATCTATTTTCTTAAATTTTGAGAGGTTGTAGGTGAGGGGCAACCGAGAAGATTATTGCAGGGCACTGTAATTTTAGGACATCCCCACGAATCCTTGAGCTATTGAAACATTTCCCTCTCTTGGTGTTCATCATTTTGATTTGTAGTCCTCAATTTGTGCAGTCGGAATGGTGCCGCTGGCAGAATAACAGTCCTTAATGCTCCTGGGCACGCTGGGGCTGGTTCTCATGCTGCAGCAGGGCGTCTTACCTCGTACTCCCCGTGCCTCCTGTAGTCAGCTCTCTGTTCATTATTTATTTCAGGAAGGTGTGAGGGAATCAAACACCCACGCTGGGCAAACTCACCTCCCTGTCATCATGCGCTCACCGGCCATGGCTGGAGTGAGTGTGTCACATGCGGGAGAAATCAAGGGGAGGATATCAGCTAGTGCACAGGGTGAGGAGATACTGGAACGAACCTCTCCTCCTGCCTCCCCTACATCATCTTGGGCTTACACAGAAGGCTTACTTCTCCCCAACCGGGACTGCCAGCACTTTGCTTCGAGGTAGATGGCCTAGATAGCACAGCCCTCCTGCCCGGTGTCAGCCTCTGATCCCTACCTCTGGAAACATCCATGACTCAGAGGATGCAAATGGGAGCTGCCTAAGCAAGCCAGCCCCAGGGAGGAGAGCTGGCCCCAAACCTCCAAGGACAGCAGTTGGATGTCTTGCGCAATGCCGTCATCGGGCGGTGATGGGAGATGCTATCTGCATCTTTCCCAATTCGCCTGCCGAAAAAACATATCATGATACCATCCAGTATCAATCAGAATGCCTTGCAGAGAAAGGGCTGAGGGCTTTGCTGGGGCATCAGCCCCGCCTCACCCATTCCCAGCCTGGCACTGGGGCATCTGAAGCTCTTCAGAGGCTGCCCAGAGAGCTGTGGGTGCCCCATCCCTGGAGATGTCAAGGCCAGGTTGGATGGGCCCTGGGCAGCCTGACCCAGTGGGTGGCACTGCCCACGGCAGGAGGTTGGGACTGGGTGGTCTTTAAGGTCCCTTTCAACATGAACCATTCTGTGATTCTGTGATTCCTCAGTCACAGTGGCAGCTGGAGCACACCTGCGCATGGTGTGTGCTGCCTAACGCACTTTGTGCGTCTTGCTCCTCATTTCTCACCATAGCTGTAACTCTGACGCTGCGTATGTTTGTCCATGTGGTGACGGTGGGATGCACAACGGCTGCCTGGTGCAACAGATGAGCTCACTGTAAAACAGCCTTGATTTTACACAGGCTTTTCTTTTCCTTTGGAAAACCTGCTGTGTTTGTGGACCTGGAGACCATCATAAAAGATAGATCAGTTGAATTATTTAATTGCAAGGTCTGCTAGATCATTTACTGCAAGAGCTTTGCTTTTGTTCCTGTGTCCCAAGAAAACTAGGAGGATATTACCAAATTTTGCTCTCAGTAACATGCATACATTTTCCAGAATTTGGATAATTGCTTTCTATGTTTTTCCCATGTCTTTGTTTTGTTTTTAAATCTCATTCAAATGAATCACTCTAAGACTATAATTTGCCTGTAAGTTCTGCGTGCACAAAGATGGGTTGTGGGACCTCGACAGGATGCCTCGCTCCTGTCCCTGCTTCAGTTCTTTGTGCTTTTAAAGCAAACAGAATGGCAAGAGCTCGGGATTCAGTATCCTGTGTGGAGAGAACGGCTGCTAGCCAGTGTGGAGGTATTTTTAGACATTGATAAAATGATCCTTGGTAAAACACCAATCGCAAAAGAGGAAATAAGATTGCAAGAGACTTCAGGAAAGCATTGCTGTATTTTTAATTATCAGTCCTTTTGATGTTGTCAGCCCCTACCTTAAGCAACAGGAATAATTGTTTAACTTCCTTCCTATTTAATGTGGTCATTTTATAGCTGACAAAAGCAGCTTTTTTTGGTAACACCATTTACGGCCATGGCAGTGACACACGGGGGGCCAGCGCAGAGGGTAGCAGGCTGCAGAGCCACCACTCTGCCCATCCTCCTCCTCCTTCTCCTGCCCCTGCTCCCTGAAGGTGCCCTCCAGATTCCCCTCCTGGGTCTTCCAGGAGGGCAGTGAAGCTGGAGAGGGGGGACGTATGCTCCTTGCTTTTATGGGCACCTCAGAAAGCTGTCTTCTTGCACTCTTGTGCAGCATGTGTTGTTAAGCACTGCCCAGCTGTGTCTTCCTGCTGTTTCGCTGTTTTTTTTTAAAGAGAAATTGGTGTTCATAAGCGAGTATTACCATAGCAAAGATCCACTTAAAGAAATTGGGTGCAGCTTTCTCCAGCACTGGACACAGGATCTGCAAGCATCCATGATCCAAGAGCAGGACCATGGGGTGGCTGTGTTTGCCCCACAGCTCTGCACGCTGCAAGCACACTGTTTTCCACAGAAAGCTCGTGTTTACCTCCCGGAGTCTGCTAATATTCGGACTTGCTGGAGCTGCAGTGTTCACTGTGTACAGCATCAGCTAATCCTGCTAACTCCATGAAGTTGAACGCTTTGTTCATCTGTTGGTTTCTAAGCAAGGGGAGAACACTTCTCCGGGCAGTACTGTGGTACGGACTGGCAGGTACGTAGCAGAGCCTGCTGGCTGGCCTGGGAGAGGGTTGCACTTCTCAAAATAGAAGGAAAAGAGGAAGTGAGTCCATGTTTGTGGAATAAATTGTTTCAGTGCAAATGGGAATAGGATTTCAGTGAGTGTGGGGAAAGAGTTTCCTCTTTGGGTTTTGTTCACTTTTACAGAAAACAGAATTGCTGAAATGCACCAAAATGCACAAGCCTAAGATTAAAGCAGGATTTCATCATCTTTAATACTGTACACTCTGGGCAGCTGAGCCAGCCTGTCCTTACTGAATCTGGCCAGTCTATGCCAGTTGAAGTTATAGACATGTAGACAGAACCAGCATTTGTTGCTACGGTGCTTTTTGCATTTTTGATAAGTCCTCATCTGGCATGGCCTAGAGCAGAACATGCTCAGGTCTTCAGCTAAAGATATCTCACGTCAGCATGTTTTCTGAGAGATTTTTAGACATTGTTTACACCCACAAAGAAATGAAAGAGTTAATATTCTTTCAGTTGAAACCCTTGCCTTTTCAAGACTTAAACATGCTGAAAAGATGAGCAAAGTACGATGATATCCCCGGCATGCTCACTGTTCAGTGTGATAGCCCATGGGTCAGCACAGGAAGAGACTGTGATGCGGAGTAGACTCCCAACGTGCCATGGAGGTTGTCCTCAGGACATGTATTTCTCCTCCACATTGTGGAAAGAAGCTTGGCTAAAGTAAACAGTCCTGTTTCACTTGACACTGACCCCAAAAAGGGAGCTCTGGAGTTCTGACTCCATGTGGTGGGATGTGATGTGGGCAGTTCAGTCAATGTGAGTCATATAATTCCCAGAGCTCCACGGAGCCTCATCAGAAAGGATAATATCTAAAGGATGATATTCCTATGTGTGCAGTGTGCCCAGAGAGAGGATTCGATTCATTGAGGGATGCTGAGGAATAGTGGTCTGCAAGGAGGCTCTGAGAAGTTGCCTATATACTGGTTCCCTCATCCGCACATCCTCTCTTGAGGAAACGGGCTGTTCTGGGGCTGCAAAACCAGTGGCACAGGTATGCCACTTGTTTAGCACTGCACAAAGGTTCCCTGTGTGGCCAAAGAATTTCCAGGTAGCAAAGCATCCCCTTCACACTCTTCAAGTAGTACGAAGGGGCTGCAGTAGCTGCAGAAGACAGTCTCTTTGCCTTAATTTGAAGGAGTCATCCTTAAACTAGGAAGGGCCAACCACTCCAGCAGAGCAATGCATCTGCTTTGATGCCTCTTCGTTATTAACAGTGAAACTCTGGTGCTGGTGGGACAATGTAGAGTGGGAATTATACGTAATGGACAAAATGAGCAGTTCTGAGACACTTTCATATTTCTTGAGTTCTGGAGCTTTCCCTTTCCCAGTTGTGCAGCGAAGAACATCTGTTGCAGGAGAACTGTAACCCCTGGAGAATTTCTCCTCATGCTAATAAACTCAGGCATAAGTATTCACATTTCTATCTTTGTAAACATTCTTAGCATATCTCTTCTTTGGGATACATACAGGCTGCGCTGTGCTGAAAGGCTGTTATGTTTCTGCTGGCTGATTTAGTTCATCATACTTTTTTTTTTTTTTTTTTTTTTTTTTTTTTTTTTTTTTTTTTTTAAAAAAAAATTTTTAAAAAAACTTTTTTTTTTTTTTTTTTTTTTTTTTAGTTGGTGATTGTTTGTTTTTTTTTTTTTTTTTTTTCTTTTCTTTTTTTTTAAACAAATAATTTTAAAAAAAATTTTTTTTTTTTTTTTTCTTTTGTCGTAAGTGGTGAATGTTGTGTTGGGGGAAAATAAAAGTTAAAGTTGGAATTTTCTAATCAGTCACTGCTCTTTGTTGGTTGTAAACTGGAAGGAGACAAAGCACAAATGAAAAAGACTGGTAGATTGATGAGTCAGTGTAAGCAGTATCAGATGCTTTTGAATGAAAAGACTTACGAAAACACCTGGATGATCTGATGACATTTACTACTTGCACTTGTGATAAATGAATTTGTTAAAGAATAATTAAGAGTTTAAGAAATCTTTGGAGACCCTCATCTACAGCTCTGCTACAGCAGAGCCTTCATATCTTCCATATAAGCTGAGTTTTCCAAAATGGAAACAATTTTAAAACTGTGTGTAAATGCTCATTCATGCTTAGCTATGTGTAACTGGATTTAGAACAGCAATCCTGGCAGTGTTTTTACTTTTCCTTTAAAATGCATATTTTCCAGTAAGTACTGTAGCTAACAAGTATTGCTACTTGTATGAAGATTTTTTTCCAAGTTACCAGTGAATCACTTCGAGCTGTGACCTTATCTGATCTTGCATGCCTAGTAGGGCTGGGACTTATCAATACCTGGTGCAATTTCATCACAGAGACTGTGGGTGCTGCAGGAAGCATTTTGGTGATTAAGCACTTGACAGTCTTTCTCTCAGCTATTAATGAACCTCTGTCCCATCAAAGCACTAATATGACTCTACAGTCTTCTGGAGGGGATAGAAAATTGAGATCTTCACTACTCATCATTCATAACTATCTGATGGCATTTTTTATGTATGAGTGCAAGCGCAGGATTGTTCAGCCAGGTGGTTCTGGCCAAGCTCAAATTTCAATCATTGTTTTCTGCCTAGCTTCTTTGATTTTCAATTCAGACTGTCGTTCTTTGTTTCCTAGCCCAAGGTGTTAAATTGATGTCTTGAATGATTCCCAGACCAGTGCTGGGACTGCTGCATGGAAGAGGGTGGTGTGATCCTGCTGCCTCTAAACTTTATTGAGTATTTGAAATCCTCTCAAAGGTCTCCCTCTGTGAATGTCTGATACAGCTAGCATGGTGTGGAAACATCTGGACAAGGCTAGCTTTTCAGCTTCCTGGGCCGGAAAGACTTCAGCTATTGAGGTGCACAGATGTAGTCTGATCTTCGTTTTGGTGTTTAGATAATAGACAAAGCTAGTGTTTTTTGTTTGTTTGTTTTGTTTTGTTTTGTTTTGTTTTTTCCTTGTGGCAGCCTCTGAGAATGCATTGGTGTTGAAGTGCTCTGTAAAATGTAAGGGGAATGTCTGAATTTCTTGTTTGTTTGTGTATGATCCTTGTAAGGACAGCCTGGAAAGCTCCTGGTGTTTTCTGTTGGGGGCATTCTCTGAATGCCTTTGTCTCCCTGTTCCTCATGGAGAAACGTGGGATTTAGCAGCTCATCTCCCCCTTGTCCTTCTGCTTCTGTGTCTCCAGGGATATTTCCAGTTCAAGCTATTCCTCTGGGCTAACAGGGAATTGGGAGTTGGGGAAGGAGCACAGGCTTCCTGATAATTCTGGGAATCACAGAGGTGGTTTCTAATCAAGAATAGGTACTGCTGAAGTGAGCCCTAGGTTTTAGAAAAATCTGTGTTTCCTCCCACCCAGGTAAAACATTCTGTTTATGACAATCATGCAGATGATTTCTGTGTATCACAGAAGAAGCCATTCTAGTCCCCTCACTCTCCCCTTCCCCGTCTAGCTGTTGGTTTTGCATGAGTTATTTCTTTGCATCAAGAAAATTCAGAGTAGGAAAAGAGATTGACTTTCTTGGTTTCAAGCTGGTCAGAGCCAAAAAAACAGAGAAAACCAGAGGAAAATAAACCGGTGAAAATGAAACTGGCTAAAGAGGTTGACATTTTTGTGGGGAAGATGAGAATCCTAAACCCCTAGCTGAAGCATGGGCTATGGATGCATGCCTTGTCCTAGCTGCAGCTGTGTCAAATGGAGCTCATCTCTGCTTTCCCCATCCAAAATAATCACTTGTCACATCTTCTGTTCCTTGGGTAGGGTTGGGAGAACTAAAACCTGTTATGGTCAAAATGAGCAGGTTGCCTTAAACAGCACACTTAAAGTCCTTGCTGACTGGATTTATGCAATCCTCAAGGAAACCTCTGAGATACTTAGCTCTCCAGGAGCTTTAACATACTTCATCTTGAGCTCAGTGCCTTGACACTTTTATGCCTTAACTTTCCTTAGCGCTATCTGGCAGATAAGCTCTGAAAGGCGGGTTGCATTTTTTTTCTGTCAGGCTACTCATTGGCTTGGAGAAGGGCTTGCATCACACCGCATCCATGGCGCAGGTGCTGCTTCAGCCAGCCTGTTGCCTGCTGCACTGGGTGGATTTATGTCCTGGGCAACCTCGTGCTTCAGCCTGACAAACCCTCCCCACAGGGTCGGCCTGTTGGGCCTCTTTGGGCACGTGTTGTTTTTGCAAGATATTGTCACCTAAAGGGTCCCAGTGGAAACTTTTGTCCCCATGCCTTATATGGCACATAAGCACATAAGGAGATCCTTCCCTGAAGAGCTGGCAGAATGAAAATAATTAAGCCAGAGAAAGGAACAGTGAGCCTGGGCCTCCTTCCTGTAGCCCTGCGCTGCAGCTACTCAGGGCCTGAACACAACCGGCTGTGTAAACTGATGCCCAGCATTCAGAACCTATTTCTTCCTAGTACGAAATCTCCTATAGTTTTTAGTCACAGCTTTATTTTTAGATTGGCTTTACCTCAGCTGTAATTAGATTTGTACCAGTCAAGTATGTGGTAATGTTCGTAGGTCTCTGACTCGTCATTGAGTGCACGAATAAACTGGAGGGGTTGGAAAAGGCAGAAAGGCAGGTGTTTCATGATAGCATGTCACTGAGGTTTCACCTGCCCCGTAAGGTTACTACAAGGTTATGTCCCAAGAGAAGATAACAGCAGCAGTGGACGCTTCATTTAGGAAATGGGGGTTCAGGTTCCTTCTGCACCTTCTTGTTTCAGAAGGGGTGTTCTGCTGCTGGCCAGGTCTTGGTCCTCTCTCTTTACAGAGAGCATGTTTTGAATGCTACTTTATTAGAGAGTCAGAAGCATTTGTGGGATTGGTGTGGGAGTACAAAATTGCTTTCTGATGAGGAATTGAGTCAAAGTTTGTTGGCGTCTCATGTAGTGGCTGTTTATGTGTAAACTTGAAACCAAACCAAGTGAGTGGAGTGAAACCATCCAAGGCCTAAAATGTCATCTGGCAGAGAGGAGCTCTTCAAATATCAGATTGAGGGAGCACAGAACCAGCTGGCTGCTGTTCACGCTGAAATGAGCGCTCGACAGACGCTCAAAAGCTGCCCATAAAGCCTTTCTAAGCTCACTGGTTTTAGCTCCTATGGTCACTGTTACTCGTGTAGGGATCGTAAGCAAGCATGAAGGATGCTTCAGTTTAGGTGTGGGAAAGAACAGCAAGAAGTCAACATTTTGGTGTTCTTTTTCCTATGGTCCGCAGCAAAGACCTGACTTCTGCTACCTCTGAAATTAGTTGCAAAGTTTTTGCTGATTTTCAGCAGGAGTAGGATGAAACCAAAGTATAATCACAAGTCATAAAATCTATATTAAAGAGTGACGCACACTCTCTGAGAAAACAGCCGTGGTGGTTTAAGAGGTTCTTGCCTCCTCTAGCTGTTTTTCTCCTACTCCACTGACGGAGGTTACTGCTCCCAAAATGATGCCAAAGGGGGAATGTGAGCCTGTGCCTTTTCACTCTGCTTCACAGCCTTGGTGCAACCCCACATTCCTGGGAAAGAAGCCGCCTGGCAGTTGCAGGCTGTGAACTGGAGCAGAGCTACTGGAATATGACACAGCTTCTTGCACCTTTGCTGTGGGGTGGCTATCTTCAGCAGAAGGGCGGGACAGCCAGATGAGGATGATAAGAAATCCACAGAAGCAAGATCTGTCAGATTCTATTGTGAGAGCCTGTAATTATCCATTGTTTCCTTTATTGAATGCAGTTGTGCCCATTTCATGTCTCTATACTTGGGTCTGACTTAAAAATTAGACCCAAAACACAATAGATAGAGCTTGTTGGTCAGGAAATGTTTCTTTTTATACATTAAAAAACATGAGGCTTTGTTGTTGTAGCAGCAATATCCTGATACACTTATTGTGATGATGAATGAAGGAAGTTTCATTCTGAAGTTAGCAAGTCTTTCCTTAGAAATGTAATGCTTTGAGGCTATTATGCCTATAAGTAAGATGTTGAATCTCAACTGTCACTGGAAAGGATGAGTTTTAAAAGTCACCTTTGAAAGATTATCTTTAAACCAGATCTTACACAACTTTGGACTCAGACAAGTCTTTATTTGCATGTATGTGATTTCAGTGACCTTGATGGAGTTGCATCCCATGTAGCTGTGTAACTGAAGTCAGAACTGCAACTTGCAGCTACAAGAAAACGTCTTTTTACTGTGCTTTAGACAGATTAGTAGTGTAATAGCTCGTGTAGTATGTAGCGTAGCTCTGTCTCCTTTAATTTCTTTCTTTTTTTTTTTTTCCTTGATGCTAACATGGCTTAGGGTTTCTTCAGCTGAAACACTCACAAATCTTGGCAACCTGCCCCATGACATTTACCTGGAGCTCTTGCAATCTTCAGTGTCTTCAGTTGTACTGTTGAGTGTGTAATTGAGTTTACCTTGTCTCAAATGTTTGTATTATATTATTCATGGTGGCTTTTTGAATTCGGCGATTTATTTACCTCAGGAAATCTGTGCATATTGCATAGATTATATATCTCCATATACTTTCTCGTATGAAACATCGTTAGGGATTATGGTTATCTGATCCTCACAGAATACCCCAGGACAAAGAGGGAAAAAGTACTGGGGAAAAAACATATTAGAAGAGAATTGCAGGCTGTTTTGTCTTTGTGAATTTAGCAGACTGCATAAGGTTTTCTGCATTTCTCTTCTTTTAGTGATGCATTTACCAATCAGTTAATTTACAAGACAAAAAGCATCCAGTAGCTCAACCTTTCACTACAAGAAGCATTCATGCATTATGTTAATGTAGCCCAAGGAAATTTACTTCAGAGAAGACTAGGGGGGAGAGGGACTGGGAGATCTCTCTTGGTACTCATGGATTAGCTCTGCCAAGGGTCCCATCCCAGTGGCAGGCACACAGGCATAAAATGAAAGATCTTACTTTGCATGAAGAGGGTCAAACTCTTACCAGATTTCCTATGGAAAGACACAATCCACATTGTACATTCCTATTATTGCATCCATTGTAGTGCGGATGCATTTATGGGTAGAGGGAGATTTCCTCAAGTTCTCACCAGGATTTTGAAATGGTTTCATTTCTGCAATAATCAAGTATATTCAGTAAAAAATATAAACATCATGACTGAATACTTCATCAAATACTGTGAAAAGCGTGAAATATTTAGATGATGCATGAATATAATGAGTTTTCAGCCATGGTATTCAGTGAACTATTTTCAGTGGAAAATCAAAGATTTCAATGCAATTCAGTTGCCGTTCCCATTTTAACACTTCCTCATAGTCAATTGCAGCAGAAAACATAAGGCTTGGTTTGCTTCAGAGCGGAGTATAAAACAGTCAAAATCTGAAGCATAACCCAAAAATCCCAAAATGCAACGTTTTAGTTCTAAGACCAATGGCATGGCATAAGAGCTGTGCTATTTCAGTTTGCTGTCAAAGAAAAGATCTGTCTTCACTGCTTAATTAACTTCAGTCTTAAGGCCTAAAGTTTGGTTTGGTTTGCTTTGCTTTGGTCTAGTTTGGTCTGGTTTGGTTCGTTTTACTGCTCTCCTTCCAGCCTCAGGTTACTTCAGTGTAGGTAAAAGCAGCTCTTCCATGACATGAAATTTGGGCCATCGGGTACATGCTGGTCTTCCACTCAAGCATGTATTGTACAAAGGTTTCTGAGGGGTTTAGCCTGGACGTCTCTACATCAATTTGACTCATTTTATGAATTTTTAATGCAATATTATCTCAGCACACCAGCTAGCAGTGTACCCAGAAAAAAACAAAGTTGCCAAAATTGTTCTGTTAGCAAGTGAAACTGTGTGCTAGCTGAAGCTTTAGCCTATATTTCCTGTAAGGCAGCTGAAATTTGTTTAAAAGTTGCTAAAACACAAGCAAAGTAGGCCTCCACTGAAAGGCAGCACTCAGGCTATAGGTTTTGCAGCGAGGACAGTCCCTGAGCTTTTCTTTCAGAGCTACTTGTTATTGTTTCACTTATTAATGGCTTCACTGGATTCCCTTTATAATCAGATTTTGGGAAATAATAGTACCAAGAAAGAGCCAACACAAGCAACTTCCCATCCTGTCCTTTCAAAATAAAAATTAGAAGTAAAGTCCACCAATAACAGTTTGTTCTTTGGTAATGGGCTAATGGGATAGAGAACTTGGCATGCTGAAACAGCAAATGGAATGAAGACATTATCATAAAAATCACCTAAATCTTGAGTTCATTAAAACCTATTTAATAGGATCAACATTTTTTCCTGGCCAAAATTTCTTAAGTTATGTAATAAACTCTGTGTGCCTTTATCCTCCAGGGTTATTTCCACACTCCATTAACAGGCTATAGCAGGTTTTTAAATATCCAGCACGGTATGGTGTGTACCTGGGAACAAGGAACGGAAAGTTCTGTTAAAGATTGTATGTACATATGTCTGTAGGCTGCATGAGCTTGCCTAAACAATTCACACCATTATCAAGCAGATCTTGGCAAAAACAAGAGAAAAAGAGATTCAATAAGTTACATAACGAGCACATATCTCTTTCCTTTTAAGCAATGACTGTTGTCACTTAACAGATGATATTTAAAGCATTTCATAAAACTGCTAACAAAGTCAACTCCCATGGTCTGATGAGGAAAGATTGCTTACACATAGGGTGGTAAAACACTGGCTTCAGTTGCCCTATTTTCTGTGTATTTCTGAATATTTCAAAATTTATACTTAAAAAAAATCTGATGACAAGAGATAGATATGGCAAGTGTTAAGTTGGGAAGAAAAGTAGAAGGGCAGATAGTGCTCTCTTTTCCCAAACTGTGTCAGACCTAAACAGTACACAACTTTAGAAAGCAATCCACCTGGACATCCACCCAAACAGTTACAGAACATGCACAGATCACATATTTCTGAACATACCTGAGTATTTCACAATATTTGACATGATCAGATGATCACGCCTGTTCACTGGGTGGGTGGTGGTGTTGGGGTGCCTGAATGCCAGCCTGGCTACCTTCCCCTGAAAACTGCACTCACTTTCACCACTTATTGCTTCACCCTTGTATGCAGCACAGATGAGATTTTTGAATAAAAGTTATAAAAATTGAAAGAAACTGCCTGAATGCTTGCACATTTTTTTCACCTAGGAGCCCAATGAGTGCTAAATATGGCTTAAATTCATGAGTAACTGAATGTTTTAATTTAAGCATTTTTCCCTTTGCAAAAGCCGTGCTGCCAGAGACCTGCCCTGCCCTGGCACCACCCAGAGCTGGATGCTGGAGCAGGCTTATGCTCTCGTTTCCTCCAGTGCATCCTTCCCACTGCCAGCAACCAGCTGCACTGAGATTTCCTTATCCAGAGGCCATATTTGTGTTTTTATGTTTAACAACTCACGGTGGACTTCTCTTCCATGAATTGCACTAATCTCTCCATTTATATTTTTGGCTTCCATAACATCCGATGGTAATGAATTCCACAGTGTAGCTATGCAGTTCGTGAAAGAATATATATATCTTTCCCCTCCTTTCCACATTTTGTACTGTGGAAACAATGAGGGAATGTTGTGTGTTTGCCATCTTCCGGTCATTCAGGCTGTCACACCCCCACTGAAACGAGCCGTGGTGTCATCTCTTGAACAAGCCAAAGGCTTCTAACCTACTGATTGCTTTTTCATTTTCTCCTTTTTGCACAGAAGCTGAGCTTCTCTATTTCTCCTTGTTGTCAATAAAAAAAATCAATGATGTTGGTGCATTCCGCACTGATATTGACATATCCTGTTTTGTATTACCTTTGCTGATGCCTCTATCTTGGGCTTATTCCGCAGTGGTGCCATGTTTTGACGAGATCAATGCTGTTCTTTTCCCACGATGATGTAAATTGTCTCTGTTCCTTTAAATGACATCTCAGAATAGCAGCTTTTGAAAAATGCAAGGCAAGCTTGATGGGAGTCTATCTTTTATGTGCTGAGTTAGCTCTTCTGCTAGCCAAGGCAAGAAAGCTCTGGGAGCGAAGCACTTTCTCCAGAGAGGAAGAAGTCTCCTCCACTCCTTTCCCACAGTTAAGAAACAGCTTTTGTTGGGTTACATAATCTATGGTCAGAAAGCTGGACTGGCATGATTTTGGGTGACTGGAAGTAGAACAAAGGGGGAAAAAAAATGACATTTCCCTGCTGACCCCAAAATGAAAACCTCCTGTTATGTTGGCACTTACTGCCTGACCACCGTGTGATCTGCTTTTGCACTGACTAACATTGAGATTATCTTTATGTATTTGTCACTCACTTATACCTCGGTTTCCTCGTTGAAAATGCATCAATGTCATGGCTCTCACATGTCAGGAAATAATGCACATCTCCCTACTCTGAAGCAGACCTGCTCTGCATCCCCCATGACACCACTCTCTGCTCCATCTGTATTTTAGGGGGTGCAATTGGTGCCTCCACCTTGCCCTGCAGACAGTGGCTTTCCATCCGCCACCTTTGGCCCTGGTTGGGAGGGAATGGCAGACACAGCTTGGTGAGACAGGGCTGTGTGTGGGTCACAAGGGGCTCCCAGCTGGGACAGGTCTCCTGGCACGTTCCTTTGCCACTTTGTCATCTTTGCACCCCACTGAGGTATCAGCCAACTGTAAGTCCTCCTCCTGTGCCTGCCACAAAATCTACTCTCTCACTGTGGAAACCAGGAAGAAATGATTCTCTAGGGTCATTCCTTTTAGGCTGGGTGTGCCAATGTTGGCAGCTTCAAAACGGGGGGATGTCTAACATGCAGACTTGCTCTGCATGTGCCCAGTGGCTGTTTGAGAACATTTCCAGGTGAGTAGAGTCCTGTTTTGGCTTCACTGGGTATGAACTAACGTTTATTTGTTATTTTTATTGTTTGATTTTTTATTTGATGCCTGACAGTCTTGAGGAACTTTCCGGAATACATGCTGTAAACCATGGTCTTGATCTTCTAGGCAGTCAGTTACCTACATGCCAGCGCCTCCACAAGCTTCTGACCGTGTCTGGATGTGATTCCTGAGCCAGTGAGTGTGTGTGTGTCTGGGCAGGATAAGCTGTGTTCTGGAGAAATTCGTGTAAAGATTGCCCAACTTTTCTTCTGGAGTGTCTTCAAAATGGATGGGATCCAGGAGTCATCTGCCTATTTATGAGTAGTTCTTAACAGCACTTCAGTGAGTTCCCCTGATAGCACCCCTAACAAAACACACAAATCATGCAAGGAGGTCTGAAAAGCCACTGGCCTGAGAGAGCATCGTCCGGGCTGCCCGGCTCTTCGGGGGAACACTGAGGATCTTTCCATCACTGCCTTTCAGGGAGAAAGCCAGGCTACAGAAATGTGCATCATCATGTCAGATTTACCTAAACAGTGACGTATTTTCCAAGAAACAAAGAGTGTTTCTGAGGGGAACCCTAGTCCCTGGCTACATGGATGAGACCACCAAAATCCATCTGTGCGCATTTTTTGTACCGACACGCTTAAAGCTTTTATTATAAAACAAAATTGTGTCACGCAACTACAGGAAAAAACATGTGATAGAAGGCTGAGAAAGCAATTCCTCTGATTGTTTCAGAAACCTGTGTGAGACAATTTCCAGGCTATGAGTCGTAGTGGCTGCCTGCCACTTGGGAATATTGTCTTCAAAAAAGCGCCCAGGTGCAAATCCTATAGTGTGTTATTACACATTTCTGCACACCAATGACACGGTATACTAGCATGACAAAAAGATGCAAAATTTCTTTACAGCTTGTGATTTGGAAAGCAGCAGACAATTTTAATTATGCCTTACTTTCTTCAATTATATGTAAACATAAAATAAATGTAAAATATGTAGCATAGACTAATACAACAATGGGTTTTGTAGGTGTAAATATGCTTTACTGTAACTGGACACTAATATATAAAAACACATTTGTTAATATGCGTGTACTTAGACACATGTAAGTATAAATACATTAGGTGCATTTATATGTTAAAACATTTGGTATATATAAATATTAGACATTATTATACTTGGAAAATGCTTAATTCATCTGTAAGACTTAAAGAAATCCCTACAGAGCAATATTATAAACAGCAAAGATTGATCTCTGTTCCCAGTATGAAAGTCCCTGAGAGGACCACAGGAAAGATTTTCTGAGAGTCTCCTTAGATTACATCTAAATTGTTGTGTTGTAGAAGGGAGAAAAACCATCCCTCATGTGTGCAGCAGAACATATAATTGGTCCCAAATTCTCAAATTCACAACCATGAGTTGCTTATGAAAACTCCCTGAGCCAGCAGTGCTAATGGTTCCTCACTCCCCCTCTCCCACCCCCACCACACTGAAAGCGCGTCGTGGCAGAAGCACGCACATGGAAGTGGCCCGTTGTCTGGCACAGGTTTGGACAGCAAGATTTTGTTCCTCTGGCCTCAGCTGTGTTTTCGAGTCTAATTTGATAACCTCCACAAGCCCACTGCAAATCTTTGCCACAGTTCTTTCTCTCCTCTATCCTTCCTCTTCCCCACCTCCCACCCCCAAACTCCCTTATTTGCAGTTATAGTCATCTTTAGTGAGGAGCAATGGCTTTTTAATTTTCCACAAGAAATGGAAGTGTGCAATTATGCAAAGCAGCTTTCTTTTAATTCCCCAAAATTTCCGGTATACACTGTAATCAGTCATTTTCTACTGTACTTTTTACTGTTTGAAATTGTAAGCCCAGACCATTAGAAAACCATAATAAATAATTCAATGATTTCCTTTCAGCTTCATATTCTATTTCACTGAACATGTTTGGAGGTGTAAATATCTCTCTGGAGGAGGATAATTTTAAGTTTAGTTTTCTAATTAGATTAAGGAAGTGGAGCCTGCCTGTTTCATCTGCAGGCATGAATTCTCGTGCACCGGGGAGATGTTCAGATATCTGTGTAGGTACGTTTAATGCGTTCCACCTAATTGTATTTCCTTTTCCCTAAATGAAAAAGTTGCAATGCAACGGGATTAATCTTTCCGTTTCCCACCACCTCTTTGTTCCTGCTTTTAATCGTGTTGCTTCTGACAGCCACAGCAGCATGTCCTCATACTGCATTTCCATGGAGCACGTGTGCAGGCGCAGTGGCCAACGCGGTGCTTCAACCCAGTAGCTACGCCCAGGTCACCCTTGATGGATTGCTCAGCCTAGAGTGAAACCTCAGGTTGCCCATGGGTTCGCAATGCAAGGCACACTTTTGTCTTGAACCAGTTTTGTTGCCTCAGAGAGGGGAAGAAGTGAAACCTGCATGAGAAGGCATGTTCTGTTCTCTCTGTCTTAGGAGAAACAGGGACCACCCCAGATGGAGCAATCTGTAAAGAAAGCAGCTTTCTTCTGCTTCCATATGGAGTTGTGGCTAGCAATTTGCTGTCACAATACATTCAATTTAGCAGTTTTGTAGAAGTATTTTAACATATTTTGAAGAGGTGAATGTGATAATTAATTAGAACAAAAGTGGCCATGTGTTATACAAAAAAAAAAAAAGAAAAAACAGTGTGTATCTCCATGGAAGTACAGGCAGGCTTAAAATTATTATTTTTTTCTTACATAGGCTGGGGGTTCTTGAGTTTGTTTTCAGAGTCTGTAAGATGAATATGCTTTATCTTTTCAAGCTACTTTTTGAAGCCATGAGAGCTCTAAACCCCACATCTTTAAAATAAAATATGAAAATGAAAATCACATAATCTCTTGGTTTCTGTGACTGAAATTTGCAGGGGGTGGGGGAGAGAGCAAACATTGGCATGGCTGCAGTGAGATTGCAAACGTTGGCAGTGCTCTCCTGTGCACGGCAGGAGGGGGTGTTAGTGTGGGTAGGCATCTTCTGCAAGGCAGTGCTTGTTCATCCCCTCCGTGCTCCTGCAGAAATGGAAAGGGCAAGTGTGCCTAGCCCTAGAGCCTGGTTCTGCAATTCATATTTATATATGTCATCCTCCAGGAAAAATCTGTTCCCTTAAAAATACACAAGGTTTACTGGGCTGCGCATATTTTCAGATTTCCACTCTTTGCTCTCACAGGTATCGTGGCACCAAGGAGTTCTACTGGGTTTCAAAACCTGAAGGAGAAAGCTAAAGTGGATAGTGATGTTTGTGATACCTGTACACACAGATTACTTTTAGATGCAAAACAATTTTAACCAATTCCTTATTTTATTCTGTAGTTCCTTTTTGATGCATAATCCTGTTTAATGCACACCCAGGCCTGCTTCGTGATGCCTCTCCCCAGCCCTTCCTGAGCCTTTCTGAGAACAAATTAGGACAGTAATTCACAGCAGGTGAATTAATGAGAGGATCACAGACAGCAGTCAATATATGCATCTCCCCTACTCTGCCTCTCCTACTCATAGGTGAGTCTGTGTAGGGCTGAATAAAGCAATTTTGCTTACATTGCTGAGCCTGTGCTGTGGCTGATTGAATGGCTTCCATCAAAATACAGCAAGTTTGTCACTTCTGAGGCTGAATAAACTGATTTTTGAAGACTAATAATAACATGCCTAAGGATTACCCAAATTGTAAAGAAAACCTAAGCAAGAGCATTTTGGAAAATGTCTCAATACTACTGGAGATAGAATATATTTTTTTCTTAGTATCACTAGGTTATCTGAGGGTATGATGGCTCAGAAGCAGTTATGAAACGTGGTCTCCCATTTATTCTGCCCCTGAGAGTTGCTTTGCTGCTTGCTCGCATATCTCAACACTGACAACTTGTGCCTTCCTGGCTTCACAAGGACATAACTTCAACAGGAGGGCATGGAGTTCCTCGCTCAACCTGGACATTAATATGCTTTTTTGGAAAGCAGATTGACTCCCCACAGGCTGCAGAGTGTGTTGTTTCCAGCTCTTTCATTTTCTTGGCAGGCATAGTCAAAAGCTAATTAGCTGGGCACCTCCACCTGCTATAGCGCAATTTAAAAAGAAGTGTTTATAAATGCCTTTGGTGAGGAAACTGGGTCTGTTTTAGCTGTGCTCTGAGCATGCTTGGCTGGTGGAGCACTCCAGAGGGTTAAGCTCGACTTCTGATACCAGTGGAGTTGAAGTGAAAGCTGAAGGCACCAGAGCAGGGCAGTGCTTGCAGCAGAGAGGCACCTAGAAAGTCCAGATCGGTGCAGGAGATGGGCATCCTGTGTGGGGGCTGTGGAGGAAGGTGTTGTTGAGCCGTAAGCTGTAGGTGGGCTTCACTTCTTTCTGAAGATGGCCCTTTGTTCATGCTACAGCTGACCCTTGAAAGCACCCTGTTTTCTGAGGAAGAGAACTTCTTTCTGGGCCTCACCCATTACCTTCCCTTTCGTGAACCTTTGTATTTCTTGGTTCCGCTCAGGACCAAAACCAGACATGCAGAAGCACTATGAAAAAATGCAGCTGGAGAATTCTTGGCATGACTTGACACGTGGGAGCACAGAGATGGGGAACCTGATAGGTTTCCAGACTTGCTCCGCTGATTCAAGAAGTGCAAGCCGTTGGATAAGCATCTGAACTTTTGTGTGTTTATCTGAACTGAACTCGAACTCCAAGCCACTTCAGAGTTTTCCTAGTGGTGGCTAATAATTACTATGTAAAATGCTTGTTAAAAATGGAAAGTACCGTTAATAATGAATTGATCCACAAACTGATGTAAACAAAAACCCTCTGGGATTTGCACTTTACCAGGAGCTTGGAGTAGATTCAGCAGACAGTCTAGAAAAACTTTGGACGAGAAAAAAAATAATGATTAGTTCTCTTCTTTTTTACAGATTGTTGGGGCACTATGAAGCTGAGAAGTAAGTGTATTGTATAAATACAGAGGCAGCAGATCTGATTCCAGTTCTTGTGTATCTTTGTATGTCAACATCAATACCGCGAAGTTGCTTATCATGGTGGTGTGAAGCCAGCATAAGACCAGCTTGCGTCCAACCATTCTTAAGGTGGAGATATGCTATTAAAACAAGGTGGCTATTAAAAGCTCGTTACTTGAAAAGTGTGTTTAGGATCCTGCCTAAGAACAGTGTGGTTGGCTTTCTCAGTAAAATGCATTATTTATTTAAATAAATAAAGCCTGTTTGGTGATGTAGGCTTAGTTGTCATTTACGACCTCTTTAGTGACGTTAAAGTTTAACACAATAACAGCTTGGCGAACAGAGAGAACTCTTTCCACCCACATGGATAAATATTGATCTCAGTGATAAAGAAGAACAAACACTCTGATGGAATGGTATGAAAGAAATTGAATCTGATACAGGAGGTTTATTTTTACTGTGTAGTAAAAGAAAGTTAGTCTTTCAACTAAGAACAGGGAAGGGCAAGGGAATGGCTCTATCAAAATGGTGTTTACAGGATAATAAATACTCTGACTTCAAACTTTAATGTTTGCCCATTGGCTGTGCACAAAAACAACGAGAAGTCTGAGGTGAAGCTCTGGTCACAGTCAAATAAATGGCAGCTTTGCTGCTGACTTCAGTAGAGCCAGGTATTTGTAGTTGGAGCACTCTATGGAGGCTCTAATGCCCCATGGAGGTCTTATTTGAGCAAATTGCTTTCTTAAGTCCTTTCTTTGACAATGTCTTCTTGAAACTAAGCGTGCACTTCTCTGCTGTGCTGAACCAGACTCTGAGATTGATGATGAGTCTGACATTTTAGAAAAGTTTGGATTGCTAAGATACAACAGGCTTTTGTTTATCTGAGCTTATCTGTGTGATTTCTTGGTCCACTGGGATGCCCATTCCATCACCTAGAAGGCGCAGCTTTCTGCGGAGCCTCCTTTGCTTCAGTGAGCTCCATGTGAGAAAGCACGGCCAGTGCTCAGCAGCCATGCTAGAAGAAGGGGGGGGTGATGTGACCAGCATGATGCAGTGATGTCCCCTTGTCACATCAAGACTGGCAGCACTAGCTTAGAGTGGTGAAGGATGATGCAAATGAAAGCCTTGATGTCTTCATGTAGGAAAAGCAGGTGAGATTTAAACTCTAAAAAGGAGTTAAAGTACAAACCATACTCTCAACGCTGAGGCATGTAGATGCTTGGGAGGAGGGGAGTGAGTGTGGGAGGTAGAAGGGATCCATCTGACCGAAAGGAGGTGTCCACAGTGACTGTGTCAGAGTTAGTCATCTAGGCTCCATCTGCAGTCAATGGGGAGGTTCAGACACCTGTAGGGCATGACTCATCTCCTATTGCACATATGGATCAGATCAGATGAACTGCCTCCTGCTAGTTTCTCTCCACCGGCTGTGAAAGCAGCCCTGTGTGACTTGCTATCTGCGCAGGTATCTTACCTGTCGGCGTGTAAAGGTAGGGCACATGAAAGCCCTGCCTTTGTTTTGGAAGCTAGCCGTTGAAGAAATGTTTAACACACTTGTAGGACCAAGTAAACAAAGCTCTGACGTGATATTCTAACTGTAACTTCCCCACTCTTCTCACATCTTACTATGCGCTCTTCCAGACGAACCACATCTATTGCTTTTCCTAATAGCTCCTAGTGCTATGGTGCCTAGTCATTCTCACTCATCAAAGCTGGCTTTTTACATAGGACTGCTACTGCTCCATCCAGTGTGTGTGACAGCAACACACCACCACATACGATGTTGTGATGTAGACATCTTTTTTTTGTACAGGTCCCCTTAGAGGTTGGTCCCATTCCCTTAATAGCTTAGCACCTTGTGAGCCTTAAAACATTTTCCTTTAACATAAAGATATTACCTTCCCCTCCTCTACCTCCTGTCTGACCATTCTTCTAGGCTTCTGCATGAGCTAAGGACAATTAAGCTTAGAAGGGATCTCCCTTAGCTTTTGGTCTATTCCAGCATCTCCATTCAACTGCCTTCCTCTCCCCTTACATGTGCAGCTAAGAGTCTGCAAACTCCAACTACCTCTGAACTTTTCCTGCTGACTTGTGTCTCCTCCACATGATGCAGAGAGCTTTTTCCTGCCCAGTTACTCTCAGCTCATTGAAAGCTTTCTGACAGTCAGTAAATCACACTACAGCCTCTAATCTTGATCGGAGCTTCGGCTGGCTAATGTTAGATACGTAGTGCAAATATTCAATTTTACTATGACATTAAACAAGGCTTTAATCACTGCCATAGGCAACTGTAGGGCAAGCCTGGAGGGGGCTTTTATGCCTTAGAAATGGATTTGTGTGGTAGCGATAATACACGTGCACTCCAGAAGTCCAGAGATGATGAACCAAAGAAGGAAACAGTGGCCTGGAATCAGCGTGTCTCTGTCTAGCAAACAAGCTCAGTGCAATTTGGCTTTGAAGGGATTACCTGGCTGCATTTATCTGTGGTGGAAGGTGTGGTTCCTGCCTCAGGAAGCTTTGAAATGAAGAACTTTTTTCATAGCTATTCAAAATTCAGGCAGAAATGTGCAGAATGAAATAATCACTTCTTGTTCCAGTTACAGTTCTACCTAGGTGAGTCTCATTCTTTCTTAATCCTTCAGTTTTCTATCCCTGGGGATAGGTTCCCTTTCAAGTGCAGTAAGGATAGCCATATTTCTATTCATTTTTTCAAAAGAAAAAGCTTTTGAATTTTCCTCTGACTTCCTCTGTCTAGATTATCCCTGTCTCCAGTAAGCCTTTTCCCCTGGGTTTACTGGGGTGTCCTCAGTTGTCAGAAGTGTGACATGCTGACCCCCACCGTGGCTGGCTCCAGGCCTGGGCTGAGATTGGTGAGAGCCTTTAATGTCCTCTCCCATAGTCAGGTGCAGTTTGCCTGTCCGAGAGAGACATTAAGGTCACTAGGGCACTTTGGAAATTCCTCACCTACATCCTTGTTGTTGGCAGGAACATTAGAATGCACATGCAAGTAGAAACAAGATTATAAAACCTAAGGTTGCTTATCAGCCCTACTGTCCAATTACTGACCTATATCTGAAATGAAAAGGGAGTGTCCTGTGGAGATCACAGATCCTCTCATCTGGAACTGTGGTGCAGCACGAGGCCTCATCCCCAGGCGAGCCCAAGAGGGGTCCAGCTCAGCAGTGCTACACATGCTGCCAAAAGGCGAAAGGCAGAGGGCCACAGTAGCTGCCAGTTGTGGCTGCCAGGACATCCAGCATTCCTGCTGGCATTTTGTCCTCTATGCCTGTCTGCCATTTCCTGAGCCTTCACTTGGCATGAGGCAGCCCATCCAGCAAGAAGTTTCCCACTCTCTAGGATCATGTATAGCTTTCCCATACACAAACTTTTTAATTAAAAGTCTGTCATTTTCCCTAGGTGTCTTGAAGAAAAGATTTTGCCTTGTCTTCCTTCATATTTTCAGCATTCAGACAGAAAACAGCTCTTCTGAGCAGCCTCTCCTCTGTCACTGCTGCCATGCACTTGTTCCCTGTTGGCTCCATTGCAGACTTTATCTTTCCACTTTTGCGTCTTATTTATCGACACAGAGAGCCTGCCTGGGTTTTGCATGCTGTCCTGTCCTCAGTCAGCCTGCTGCTGAAGGGCTGTGTCACAGCCTAGCGTGTTCTTGTCAGCGGCCTTTATCTTCCTTCTTCAGTCACTTCTGTGCCGCTACTTTGCATTCAGTTATTTTAGCTGGTTTAGCTGACGTTGCTGTCTCCATTTCAGAAAGATGATTTAGTTCTGTTGAAGCCTAGCAGTCATACTACACGGTAACAGCATATATTTTTCATCTAGATTCGGTTTCTGTGCTTTATGGCACCAGGGAGAGTTGGGTTTTGTGTCTGAGGTGCCACTAGAAGATATGTGTTATTTCCTGAGTGTTGATGATTGTGGTGAATTATCCCAGTTCTGCTTTAGAGCTGTTGCTTGGAGAGTTTTTATTATTTATGTACAAAGCTCGGAAAACAAAACCAAAACAAACCAAACAAAAAAACCACAGTACTTTTTTTCTGAATTCACAGATCATTCTGAAGTTGGAGTTATATCTAGAGTGGACAGAATCAATTCTTTGTCCTCTCTGAAATCTCTGATAGGTTTGACTTTTCTCTGCTCTTGCAGCTGCTCTGTGAAATAGGTGCACTGTGCAGTAGCATTGCTCCTGCCCCTGGTGAAGTTTGACAGGAGCAGCAATTTGGCACAGCTGCCTGGCATTGCCAGGGCTTCAGGGGCCATCCGTCACCAAAGAGTCTGCGTTCTCCAGTAGAGGAGACCCCATGATTCGTAGGGTTCTTGGCCCCAAGGAGGACAGGCCGGGAACCATGATGCTTCTAAAAACACTGCATTTTTTGGTTGAGTGCACATAACACCGCAAGCTGAGCAAACCAGCATTGTTCTGAGAGTCTACATTACAGCATTTATTTGAAGGTATGAGTGAATGTAGTTCTACTTAGTGACATAATTTAGTGCTAAGACTTAACTCCAGACAATGTTGTGAAATAAAGCCTGAAGAGATCCATATCTTTCTTATCTACAGGATCTTCTTGAGCTTCTGAAACCCCCAGCTCACTTGATTTTGAGGTGGTTTTCTGCTGAGTGTGCTCTACCTCACCGCTTTGCCATGAAACACTGGCGATTTGGGGACTATCTCTCGGCTTTAGTTTCCAAGCCTTTAGACTCCCTGTGTTTTACAGGGTGACCCATGGAGCTTGCATGGTGTCCCAGTTCTGTAGGAGAGAGATGACACTCACACGCTGCCTGCAGCTTGGGCAGGGTGGCCCTGCAGTCCCCTTGAGCTCTCCAGTGCTCTGGTCTGAGCTCTGTGTAGAAAGGGACTTGGCCTGATGAGAGTTGAGTACTCAGAGAAAAGGTCGCTGAAGCATTTTAAAATGGAGCTCTGCTGAGTTTGCTATTCCACTTTATATCACAATATCTGGATTAACATGAACTGTAAAAGTGCAGTAAAAGGAGGAAGGTAACGACTGAATCTGGGAAAAGAAATGGCTTTTCTTTGTTACTAAATGAGACAAAATTAGCACATGAAATAGATCTGAAAGCGTGATTTGGTGCTCTTCCTGGCAGTACTCCCTCTCATGATCCTCTTGTGAAAAGAGTGACCTCAGCCGGGCCCAATCCAGCTCCTGCTTGCAGCAGTGGTGGTCTTGCTCCTGACCGGCAGTGAGAACATGGTGAGCCCTCAGTGAAGTATGCACAGATGAGCAGACAAGGCTTGTAGAGCACAGCAGGCTTTGATTTTGCTATTGAGTAATCTTGATTAAAATACTAGCAAATTGGCCAGAGTCCTATGCAATTCTTCCTTATGGACTTCCTTTTTACACCTGACCAATGCTGCAGAAGATGAAACTAGGGACCTGGAGAAATGAGCGTGACAAGAAGTCAACTGCTTAAACTCTATGGGAAATCAAAGCTCCTCTGTGATGCATTTCTTCACAAAGATCTTAGCAGTTGGATGCGATTTAGTTTGAGTTTGAAGCTGTACGTTAATTCATCGTGACTTGCCCACAATATGGCAATTGAGGAACACCTATAAGATTGCCCATGAGTTCCTGTTGAGTGGTTTGGCCACAACAAGTAGAGTAGCACAATATCCGAGGGAAATGTGAACTATTTACCCACGGGAAACCCCTATCTGGTAGCCTGATAAAGTCCAATTGAACTAATTTTTCCTAAGTTGAGCAAGGATGAGCTATTGAACAAGAGGAACCAAGTGGGAATGACTAACATGTCAGAGTGTGCAGAAGTGAGATCATTCTCCCCATGAGGATATCTTTATTTCTGTGTTTTCTCACTGGGAAGCTAGAAGTAAAAATAATTTTTTCTGAGCAAGAGCAAATTGTGATGACATTTCCTCATTTTTTATTTCCTCAAAGACGCTCACAGTCAGTCTGATTGTTCACTCTGAGGCATGTCCTTAGCTTTCATTGCATTCTAGGAAGAAAACCAACCAACCAACCAACCAAAGTGCATACTTATACATGCATATTTATAGTCATGTACACACATATATAAATATAGCCTATATTTGTTGACTGATACCAGCTGTCCCCTCACCTTGATTCAGAGCACTTGCTTCAGTGAGGGAACTGATCACAGCAATAATTACCTCTTGTAAATCTAAGCCAGGGTAACCCTCCATGTTTTCATAAGTCTAGGATTAAAAAAATAAAAAAATGTCTATTTTGTAGAAAGCTATGTTATTTGGAAGTGATTTCAACTTTAAAGAGAAAATTTGCTCTAATTTCAGAATTACTTTATCCAGACTGTTAAATGATACAAACATGATGGTTCCAGGTCATTTGTTTTTGACCCAGAGAGAAGAAAATAAATAAAAAAATGTATACTCTATGTATGCACAATAATGTCAGTTTCAAGGAATCTTCTGTCTGACACAGCAGTGATTACTTTTCTCTGTAGCTGGGAAGAGTTATTTGCTATGCTTCTGAAAGTCCAGGAAGAAGAGAACCAGTATTTTTCACATTCATCAGGCTTTGGCAAACTGATGCCTTCCCTGTGTTGTTTATCATCTGCATTTCTTTCATAAATGCATAGGTCAAAAAAACTTTCCTTCAGGAGAACTGGAATAAGAAGCCATACATTCAGCTTTTTCCTATGCGTGCTATGTATCTATAAAATATGTTTAATTTGGAAGTATAGCTGTTGGCCTTCCACAGTGCAGTTATATTTCTCATTTGTAATGCAGTGAATAATTTTGAGTTTGCTATGAACAAAACATACCGCCAAGGCAAATCCCCGGTATTAGCCACATCTTTCAGCATTTGAAATGTCGTATGGTGAAACCTCCTGTGTTGTCTCAAACGTGTTGCTACCAAACTTCAGAAGATTTTGGCAACAAAGTTTTTGACTTTTCAAAGTGAAAAAGATCAGGAATCTTTTTTAATGCGTTGTTTTGTGATTAAATAAAAACAAACTATAATCCTTTTCTTTTTCTTTTTTCTTTTTTTTTTCTTTTTTTAGTCTGAATTCTTTTACAAATGAGTAAAAATAACTTTGCATTATGCTGCTTTTCTCCCTCTTCCTGTTTTGAGGAGCTACTCCTAAAAGCAATGTTTTCCTCAAGATTTATAATTTCTTTCAAGGAAGCTGAAGAAGGAGCAGAGAAAGCAGTTGCAGCTGCTGTTGGAGATAAGGACTGGTCCTCAAACACTTTTGCACACAAGTAATTTGATGTATCTAAGTAGCCACATCAAATGTTCTCGTAAAGTTATCCATATGAACAAGTGTTTGCAGTATCAGAATCTAAATCATTGTTCTGGTTCCGAGTTCTCTCATGTTTCCTCATCTGTAAACCAGTGTTATTGCAGACATCACTTGGTAAATCCTTTGAAATCAAAGGATTTAAAGCAGTATACATGAACACATTTTTATTTATTTACTTTTAATTATCGATGTCAGAGAAGGAATTCTGAAATTCTGACCAACAAAATGAATATTTTCTGGTTTCCACAAGAAAGAATAATGAAGTAGAAAAGTTGAGATTAATCTAAGAAATACAATAAATACTTCTTAAAAAGGAATAATCACACAGATAATGATAGAGAAAAGAAAAGAAAAGAAAAGAAAAGAAAAGAAAAGAAAAGAAAAGAAAAGAAAAGAAAAGAAAAGAAAAGAAAAGAAAAGAAAAGAAAAGAAAAGAAAAGAAAAGAAAAGAAAAGAAAAGAAAAGAAAAGAAAGAGACTGAAAAAGAAGGCTCTGGAGAAACAATGGCAAATGCAATTAAAACAGGAGGAAAATGTTATATAACTTCACTGTTAGCCCAACAAATTTGTTAATACGATGTCCAATGGCTGTATGCTTCTTCTCTCTCTTCAATATGTCAAATGTTTATTGTACTTTTAGACACCTTTTCTGGTTGATTCTCCTGCCAGATTCTCACTTTTCCTCTTGTAAACCCGGAACAGTTCTGCTGATGCAAATGGATTCACACTTCTGTGAAAATCAAGCCCTGTATATTTTGCTTTAACTCAGCCACACGAAAGTCAACAGGAAAATTGTCACTACCACCAGAGGAGCCAGACTTTCATCTCAATTTTTTTGTCTTCTTTACACTCTTGCTTTATACTCCATAGCAAACATGTAATCTGAATGTTTCATAAATTGCTGCTGATGATATATTGTACACCAGATTGTTATCCAGTACGTCCCACCACTTAATCTGCTCAAGAAACAGTTTTGAGTTCGGTGCCCTGTACTTTCTGTATTTGATATGTTTTGATATCAATGGCCTTATGTTAGTGATGAGGTAAGAGAGGTCATTTGGCAGCCCACTGGGATTCTTCTCTGCTATTTGAGAACCGTTTGAAATACTTGGAGTGGGGAAAGAAAGGTTTTTGTGTTCCTTTTGAAGGCATTTTTTAAAATATCGTAAGACACTCTTACACTATTTCTTTTAAGCATGCTGTTCATTAAGCTAATGGTTTGGGCTCAGTAACACAGCCAATTCATGTATGTTTAGCCATCTGTGAAGGCTTCTCATAAATTAAAAGATGCAGTGCTGTAAAATGATACTGCAGTAGTTACACTGGGTTATTTTCCTTTTTTCCCCTCTTTTCTATTTATAATGCATTTATGATAGTAAGTACTTACAGTGCCACCGTCTGGTTGAGATGGCAACTGTCTTCACCTTCAGACTGCCTTTAAATGAACGTTTTGTTATTATTAAAAGAAAATATCAGCCAGTCCTGTGAGATTGCTAACACCCCTTTCTCTTGCTTCTAAGTTGTTGAGAGAAGTAACTTGAAGAGAGCAGCCAAAATGACTGGCACTGGAGAGGTATGCATAGCTGATCTATACGGGGCATGAATAACTTCATTTATGCACTTTATAAACTGTGAATATTAACCTATGTTAATGTTTTAAAGCTAACATTTAAGCTAAAGTTCTCGATTTTTAATTTTGTATGTTTTTTTTCTGTTTAATATAAATTTATTTTATCCTTTCCAAAAACGTCTGTTTTTCTCATTGCTTGTCTGATTCAGCCAAACTGGAGAGTGACATTACATAGTACAGCCAAATTTTTCCTTTTTGATTCTTGTTTTTCTGCAGTCTAATGTTGTAGTCGTAAGAGCCACATTAGCAATTATTATGGGATAAATTATGCAAAATAAGTGTACCAGGGCTGTGACACCCTGCCTTCCCCCCCAGTCAGCTAATCTTGTGGAAGCCCTGGGGCAAACAGAGCAGGCAGCCCTCATTGCAATTAAGTGTCCTAAGAGGCTGGGCTGTTTGTTAATTCCCCTGGTTTCTTCTGCTCATTTGTTGTCCTATGGGTAGTGCAGCTGTGTGTATGCATGGAGCCCCACCACTGAGAAAGACCCAGTCTGTGCTTGCTGTGCTGCCCAATGTTTCAAACAGCCTTGTGCCAGCACTGCCTTTGCAGTCTGCTGGCCTCAGGTTTTGGCCTCAGCTCCAATCTTCAGGCTCTTCCTTGCCTGTTCCTTGGGTGATCACAGGCACTGACACAAGTTGTGTTAGATGTCTGAAGCTGCCCAGAGATCCTCCAGCAGCTGAGGCTGGTTGTTCCATAGTGCTTGGGGGAACTGCGGGGTACAAAAGTGATGTACACCCACCTCTGCCCTGGTGACCAAGTGGCAAAACACTGCCTTCTACTTTCTTGGCCTCCACCTTTACCACAGCCTCAAGGAGGCAGCAAATCCAGCAGCAGAGCCGTGCTTCCCCAAGAGATGGATGCCATGCAGCCTGTTGCTTTGATCCCTTTCCCTTATGGACACTTCTGACACAGGATCCTGCTGGAAAACTTGAGCCCTTGTACACAAAATGTTGGCTATGTGGTGCTTCCTTTCCCAGCGGTGAAAAGACCAATTCCATGCTGCTTTCTGCTGCTTGAACCTTCAGCCCTCATGTGGCGGTCACTGGAGGACACACTGGTAAAAGTGGGTAAGGAACCTTGCTTGTTCTTTTATTGGTTTCTTCTCAACAGCTACGCTGTGCAGGTGCCACAAGCAATTAAATATTTTATAGGACACTTGAGTTGAACATTGTCGGAGGGGGAGATTTGAGTAATCTCCTGGCCCCAAGGAGTTGTTTCATTCTTAATTGTGCATTTTAGGGTCTACCGAGCTCTGATATTTCAAGTTCTGTGGAAACAGCCAGCACACTGCTATCATTGTGCTCTCCTGTTTAGGGCTTGTGGCTGAATTACCTCATGATAGGCCATTTAAGTCTTTGGCCTCTTTCTTGGCCTCATATTTCAACACAGCACGTGAAAGAGATGAAGAATGAGCTAAAATTCCCTTCCAACTATTGCAGAGTTATGAGCTATTTTATTTTTCATTCCATATGTTTTTTAGCAACCTTTGGCTTTGCTAAAACGATGCAAGTTAGGTGAAGACGGCACAGAGGGAGAGAGTTTCCCCTCCAATGTCAGGGTTTTGACACATTTACCCTCACCTAAAAGACGGTGTTTTGCTTCTGTTTGCTGCAAACAAAGGGAAGGCTCCTTCTCCAGCATTTCTCTCCTCCGTGCAAACATTAATTTCTAAAGCATGGCCCACACATTTTCCTTGAAAAGAAAATGCATTGTGACATTTCCCTAGTTGTACGAAAGACTTTACACTGCTAAATGTCAGTCAGCTCTTCATTACAGTAATATTTTCCCAAGGCCTGAGCAGGGCCCTGTCAGAACTGGCTGTGTGTTGCACTCAGCCTCTGCCTCTCCAGCCCCACCAAGATCCAGCCGAAAGCTGCTGAGGGTGGTGGCTGCAGGGGCACTGCTCACATTGCTCAGAATCTGTCAGGGCTGGCACCACTGGGGCTTGTGGATGCTCCACCATGGCCTCTTCTGCTTTTGAGGAGGTCTTGGGGTGCCTGGGATTCCCTGGGGATGGTTCTCCCGAGGAGAGGTGGAGGAGGAAGCAAAAGGAAAATGAAGTTCCATGGAACAGGAAAAGCTCCATAAAGCACTCCAGTGCAAAACCAAGACCTATTCCCATCCAAATATAATCCTTTCCCAGACAGCTCTTAAACATGGTGCCAAACCCACTGGCAAGGAGAGGCAGCGCCCTTACAGAGCCCAGCAGAAGCTGGAGAGCTACTTGGCATTCCCACTGCGCTCCCACAGGCAGGGGCATTGCTGGTGCCAGTTCTGGATGCTGCTGCACCCCAAAGAGTGGAGGCATGCCAGTGTGCCACGGGGAGAGTGGCAGCAGTTTCTCTAGGCTTCACTGAGGACAGGAGGAGGAAGTGGCTGCACATAGCAAATATCCCATATATTAATATTAACACCAGGGCAGACTCTGGGCTGGCTGCAGCCTGGGAGTCACACAAGCCCTTGAAAGCAAACTTCATTGTTGCTCGGTATTCAGGCAAATTCGGTGTTTTCCTGTGGGTGACACAGCTCAGAGCTTCCTGGCATCATGTTTTGATTGTATGAATGTGCTGGCACAACTGCTCTTTGCCAGAGAAACCTTCCTCCCAAAAAAACCCCATGAATGTTAAAGCTTTGTCTTGAGTAGAGGAACACAATCCCTGCAGAAACAGTGATAAACATCACAAAACGGAGCACAAGCAGGAGGGAAAATAAATGGATGAATTATTCTTGTGACCATTTCACCAAATTGTAATCCTACAGCTTACTGTGAATCTCTGTGTGTTGCACGGTGTGTGCTGCGTGGACACCAATGCACAGAACATGAGGAGGCAAAGGCAGGACGTGGAACTGGGACCTCTGACAGCCTGAGCTGTGGAGGTTGAGGATTCAGCTCGTAAACACAGCAAAGCATGCCAGAAAACCAGAAAACCAGCACGTGAGATATGAGAGAATGGGATCTCATTGCACACCTGAGGTCTGTAAGGGCAGGGAATTGGCAGAGCCAATTTAATATGGTGAAAAGTCTTATTACCACAAGAAGGACTTACAGCAGAAGACACATTTACAGGGTGGTGAGTATAACCTTTGTAGCCTGCTCTCCATAGAGCAAGTCAGCCCAAATGTGCAAGAGAAGGTGGCTGTATTTAGTTGGAAAACTTTCTTCCATGCTGTCATCTGGAACCGCTTGAAAGCAAAGTACAGAAAGATGAGGAAAGGATGAGAGACTTTGCTTCTGTTGGGTAATTAAAGGGGAAAAAATCTCAGTACCATAAAAAAGAATGAGATAAATCATGTCACAAAGAAATTTGTTGCAAAGTCTTCCCCGTTCATAAAAAAATAATTTAATATGGCTAGGATCAAGTATGATTACAGCTTAACTCCACAGAGAAAATACAAATACAAAAACTGTAGCAATCATAGAGGAAGAGTGGAGGAAGAGATAAAGGAGAACACAGGAACAAGATGTGGGTAATTTGTAACTTAGAATCACATTCAAAAAGATTTAGAGAGCTTGTATCCTCCCAAAGGAGCATTGGCATGTCGTTAAAACCTTTAATATTGTCTTGACAACTCTTCTATTATTTGCATGTAGCTGACTGATAAGGTGATATTCTTAACTTCAGCATGGCCTTTCTGTTCCTCAGAAGCACTGTAGTTGATCCTGCACTAAGAAAAGGAAAGGGAGGAATAAAAATCTCCTGGATCCCTTGAGATGCTTGTTTTTTTAAGAGTAGAGCCAGAAAGGCTAACAAAGCATTAGAGGAGCCTACAGCCTCTTTCCCTGCCCCTCCACCCCGTCCCTGCTTTGCTGTTGGAAAACTTTTCTCCAGCGTTGCTATGTACCTTTGCTGCAAAACCTGACTGCTTGTCTGCGGGTTCGTAGATTATCTGCAGAGTGACAGCCAGACTGCAAAACCCTTGCTCGTGACTTCGGGTCTGGCAGTCTGCTGGCTTCAGTGGGGCAGCTGCCGTTGGATGCTGGCTTTCAGCATGAGTAATGGTGTCACGATCTGGCCCATAAATTCTGGGTAATTTGTAAAGTGCCTGTCACAAAGTTATCTAAATAGCAATTGCACATTGAAAACTGCCCTGGGCTGTTGCAGAGAGGGTCTTCTCAATTTGCGGCTCCAATACGGCTTTGTTCTTACGTAGTTCAGTATGCTCCTTTCCAACTTCATTTAAGAGAATCTGAACTCTGTTCGTATTATAGTAAGCCATGTACCAGCTAAACACAACTCCTGGAGGCATTTTGACCCCTAAAGTTGGCAACAGGCACACATGAACAGAATAATAGAAGTTGGAGTAGGTGTTAGGGAGGGCAGAAATTACCTCCCATGTTCTTTTGTGGTTTCTGAATGAGTTCATTTTGGCTCTCTTTGTGCCTTTATTTGCTTATGCTTGCTTCCTTTTTTTTTCTTTTTTTTTTTTTTTGAGAGAGAGAGAGAGAGAATTTCAGGTGACTGATTTTCACTGGTGCAATTCCATGGAAGTCAGATTTCTAAGCTGCATGCATCGTTGTTGTTCCTAGTTGTGCCCACGGTGTCCATGGTTAAACAAATTTAACAGAAAATGCTTTATTCCTCACTTCCCAGTTTTCCATCCACATAAGGATATCGAGGCCAGAAATCTTCTTGTGCTTCCACAGGCTGGTGAGCACATGTGGTGAATTACCTGGGCAATTAAATGAAGGCACTTGTGTGAATGGTGCACATGGAATATCCTTTGGAAACATTCTGTGATCAAAGCAAAGAAAGGAAATAAAAATGAGTAAGTTTGCCAAATACTGAATAAATTAAATGTGAGGGTACTGCAACTAAAAGGCAGAACATGTTCTTTGAAAAGCTGTGTTCACTTCATACTCATAACAAAACATCTTCTGTTGTTACATTCATGTTCCTACAGTTCCTGGTAGATGAACTGGAGCATAAATGGAGCCAAGCAGCTTGGTATTGCAAGGAGCCTGTCTTTTTTTGATCTTTTTTTTTTTTTTATTTTCAGCATCTCTTTGTAAGTAATTGCGCAATGTTTCAAAACCTGGGCCAATGCCAAATTTCTTTTAGCTCCAGAAGAAGAAACAGAACCTAGAGGTCCACCAGGGCATGAAGCTGTGCAGTGGACTGGTGACGTAGGCCCCAATAGCACCCCTGGGTATTCAAATCAGCAAAATACTGGCAGGGCAGGTGACGAGGTGCAGTACAAGTTACTTTTTGACTGTTCCAAAGGCTCAGTTTGGGGCCAGAGCAGCACTGGGAAGTAGGACCTTGCTGGACAGTGAATATTCTCCTTGGCTTTTGTCATGATACATGAATTCATCAAGCTTCACAAACTGTCCTCTCACTACTGTAGGCCACCGCAGCCAAAACACGAACCAGCAAACACAACTGAAATTTCTGCGGAATCTCAGCTATGACAAACAACTCAACAGAAAGAGATTCCTTTGAGGGATGCTCTGCTGTCTCTGCAGGTGCCATAGTTCAGCATGGGTAGCAAGAATCATATACCACTTCTCTTTAAGTCACAAAGAGTGGCAGTAAAAGGGAAATTGTCGACAGTTTAGCTTTTAACCCACAGAGTCACCACCAGGTTGCAACCCCGTGTAATGCACTTAATAAGCTTTTGGTGGACTGGAAATTGAGCTTTCATCTTTATACATGAGTTACAGAATTAGTAATAGTTCTGGTATTGCTGTTCAGTAGGTGCTTATTGTGGAATAAAATGCACTGTGGAATAAAAACATATAGACCTTGTGAAGAAAGTCCCTTATAGATGTGGGAAAATAATTTTGCCTGGTTGTAACTGGGAATAGAGAGGCACAAAACCCAGTAAACTTCAGATAATACACTCAACTTCAGAAAGGGAAATAAAACCTGGGTCCCTTGACTCACTCTAGTATGCTGCCTCAGTGTGATAAGGTGCTAGTCTTGTTTTAACTACAATTGGGCAGGCATCAATTCTTCACAGGAAGTACAGAATTATTTGGCATTTCTTAAAATATCTAATGGCAAATTTGGTGAAGAATAAGATGCTTGACTCTGCACGGATATGAAATTATGCTCTTGATCAAATATGTGAGTAAAATACAGTAAAAGAAAAAATTAACTTCTCTTTTCTCATAAACTTCTTTATGAATTGGAGGGGCTTCCCACCTCATAACATGACCTTGCTCAGTTCTCAATAGATCAGAGAATCCCCATGGCACCAAAGAGCACATGCTAAGAATTTTTCTGAACATGTATTTCAGTTACTTCTTCTGACTAACTAGGGAGTTTTCAGGTTTTTTAGTGATTTTTCATTTAGTTTGCTCCATTGATTTCAACTAAGTTTCCCTTAAAGGTTTGCAGTTGGAAATCATTAATTCACAAGATCAACAGCTTCTACTCTTTCTATGCTATATGCACAAAGCACAGTACTTTGCATGGGATTGTGTTGTACTTTTTTATGGGACCATCAACCAGGATTATCGGACCTCATGATTTCTGCATGGATAATTTTTGGCAGCAAAACACTTTTGACAGAGCTTCAACTTGATTTAAAACTGATGTACTTACCTCAAACCGCCATGTGGGGCTGCTTTAGTGTGAAAGTAACTGAAGCAAGTACAATGAGGGAGGAGATCAAGGCCACGCGAGATGCTTTCATACAGGATCCCCCAACAGGAGATGTGTGATGTTTTGCACTGATGCTGTTGATCTTAACATGAATCTGGATGCTGGGATCCTCTATGCTTGTTCCCCACAGCTCCCAGGATCTCCATGAGAACTACTCAGCACAGGAACTGGCTCCCAACATTGGGGTAGAACTGGTAGGGAATTACTAGGGGAGATTTGCCACTGAAAGCCTATTGCCACTCCACCAAGACAACTGACTCTCTTTTTTTGAGCCCTCCAAAAGCTGTGCCTTAACTCACAACTAAAATTTCTTATGATCTGATCAATTTAAAGTAAGTTCATGTTTTCTGGGACTCCATTTTTAATTCTGGATTGCTCACATCTGGGATTCTAACCCACAGGAGATAGGGAAGGACTTGAGAGAAGCATTGTCGACTGAGATTTTGCTTCCACTTACTCTACCCCAGCAGTACAGACTCTAACTACCTCAATTAAATTTAAAGTTGTTATGCTACAGTCTCACTAAATACAAAGTGGTGTTTCAAATTATGCTATCTAAGGCTCATTATCCAAAACTAACATGATTTACAACCCACCTTTTACTTTTAAACTAACAAGCCTTTAATAGCTGTGGTCAGACTACACCAGCATGAGAAATCCATCACCTGTTGTTCTCTGTAGCTATTTAGTATGTTTCAAAATGTGGTCATTTTAATGTCTCAAAAGCATTACACTCTGTAGTGTATGAGTTTCCTTATATATTTGCAAAACCACATAGGAAATATGACAAATGCAATCTTTGTCTCCCTTCATATGCATTCCCACAGATGGCAGAGATCATCATGTATTCTTTTCACAAATACATGAGTATACTTCTTTCTAGAAATACTGTGTATTATCTGCAAACTCTGTGATGCCTGCACACTTGCTCTTAATGCTGTTCAAATGACTTCAAAGAATGAGAGCAATATTTCAGGATAGACTACATCTAGCAGAGATTTATTAACATCTTAATTATAGACTCTGTTTTTCTTAGAAAAAAAAAAGTTGTTTGCACAAGATCACAGAGGGCCAGCATTCTCTGAAAAATGATAGCTTGAATATAGTGTTCCTTTCTGTTTTGAATCACTCAAATGTCTGTAAGAACATGTATTCCTCCAATGACAAGCTAATACTTGGAAAGAATTTAATCATAAATAGATGCTGTCTCATCAAAGTACAAAACCTGTTTATAATATCTAACAATAGTCACAATGGAAAACAGATAAGAAGACATATCAACCCTCCTTTTAAATTAGAAGTGTCAAATAAAATATATGTTATCCCATTTACCAAGCTGCACTAAATACGTGAACAAATCTGAACAAATCTACGGCCGCTGAGATGGTTAAAGGCTTGGAGCATCTGACATACAAGGAGAAGCTGACAGAGCTGGGACTGCTCTGCCTGCAGAAGGTAAAGCTTAGAGGGATTTTATCTATGTGTATAAATACCTGAAGGAGGATGAGTAAAGAGTCTGACTCTCCTCAGTGTTCTGACCCATCTCAGCGGTGCCCAATGAAAGGACACAAGGCAATGGGCACAATCTGACATAGTGGAAATTAAACACAAAAACAAGAAAAACTTTTTTTACTGTTAGGGTGATTGAACATAGCAAACACATTACCCAGAGAGACTGTGGGGTCTCCATCCCTGGAGATGCTCAAAACCAAATTGGACATAATCCAGAGCAATGTGCTCTGGCTGATCCTGCTTTGACCAGAGCTTTGGAACAGACAATCTCCAGAAGTTCTTTCCAACCTCCCCCATCTTGTGGGCCTATCTTTTTAAAAGGGAACTCTGCCTGGAGGCCACTGGTTGAATTTGTGAGGATGTCAGAGGGTGAACATATGCAGCTGCTTCTCTGAACATGCGATATTGATCACTTGGTCTTGTTGAGGAGTTGCGGGGGGGAATCATGCCATGGGAGACAGCCACTGAGGGAGTGAATCCTGCTCTGTAGAAACATTCTTCAGGCAAAGCAGAGAGCCTGGGTGAGGTGGTTGTTCTCTCCCCTGCTCTACTTCTATGAAGAACAGAGGTTCTCCCAAGACGTTCCTGGATGTACCACTGCTACCATCACTCTGACACCAGGATTACTTCATCCACCTTTGCGAGGGAATCTCCTCCTCTACCAGGATCCATTTAAGAGAGGGGAAGGGTTTTGGGGTTTTACTCTTATTTTATTTATGCTATCCCTGTGAGTAGATTCCAGCTGGGAATTTGTGCACTGTACCAGGACATGTTCTACACCTTAAATACTTTAGTCAGACATCAGGCAAATATTCATCAGTAAAACTTCACCAATCCTTATTACCTGCCATAGCAAAGATACCTGCAGGAAACTGTGGCTGACAGGGATCATCACTCTTAGTGCATACACAGATGTAGCCTGTTTCTTAATGTCCTTTCCCTCAGGATTTAGTTCATGCGATACATTAGATGCTACGTATTAGGAGTTCAGTGACCTTACCTCCTCCCCTTCCCCGGCAGTCTAGTCTTCAGCCACTTGAGATCCCAGCCGTTGCTAGCATGCTAAATGACAGGACATTTACGTGTACTTGGCATTTTCTGGCCCAGAATTTCCAGTCTCAGAGCAGCTGCATTAAGCAGCTAATTCTCTTTTACTTATTACTGCCATCTATTAATAATTGCAGTCTCCAAGAATGAGAACATTCAGTATTTTCCCTAATGCAACACTCTCATTCAATCCAGATTAGATTCCGCCCCCTGCACTATTTATTTTAAGGTGCAGTAGAGAAAAAAAACAGGCAGAGAATAAGAGACTGTTTGTTTAAGCATACGGCATATTTGGTGCAGAAATCTTAATTCATGCAGGAGAATTCTTAAAGACTTCTTTGTTATTAAGGTAGACCCTGAACTGTTACCAGACCATAATCAATCTTGCTCCTGTAGCCTGCCTCCTTTCCATAGTTAGGTACTGGGGAGACAAGATCTGACTGCAGAAAATCGAAATCTTTCTACCCATCCCACTTGTCAATAGCAGCGTTAGCCTTCTTTACAGTGTCTTGGTTCTTTATGCTTTGTTTTGACTTCAGTAAAATACCAGATCAAAATGCTTTGGGGTCTCCAATCTGCAATATTTTTCTCCTTCTATTTACTTAGTTTAGGGATATATAAAATAGGCCTCCAGGCACCACTTGAAACATAAAGTTTTGCCTGACGTTGCAGACAGTTGCTTTCATAGACATATCGTGTGCCTAGAAGCAGAGTTTCCAGCCTAACTATCCGCTTTGCTTCTGTTTGAAAGCTGCTTAAGCACTCCATTCTTCTGATAGTTAGCAGTCACGTTCCCTGTGTAAATTTGCTCCTGGCAAGTTTGTGTTTATTTGCTTTTTTGTCAACTCTATCCTTCATTTCAACAACTCCAATACATCCCTAACTTGTTTGTAGAATGCACTTAAGCCTTCCCTCTCCTAGCTCTAACGTTGTTGGACTAAACAAACCAAACTTCCTCAGGCAAAAAGCCTTTCTGTTTGCCATCCTAGTAACCATTCTACACATCTGCTCTCATTTGAATGCAAGAAGACACAGTTGTACTGCAAACATTGCAGAAGATGAGATCTTAATACAGAGGAGAATTAATACTTCACTCTTTTCGCTGGCAGGGCCTTCTTCGTCTTTTTCTGAGTCATATCACAATGTTGGCCTTTGTGAACTTTTGTGAACCTGGGACTTTCTTCTCCCTCCTGTGTCGTTTTCAACTTAGAGCTGTTCAACACGCATGCTATTTCTGTGGGCATTTTAGATATTTGAGAGGACTGGGCAGAAGTGGAACTTCTGGTTTCCTCAATTGAGACACTTTCTGTAGACAAGCTGAGTTTGGAGACCCTCTTATATCTAATATAAATAAAGCCAAGTGGGATGCAGTTTGAAGCCAGTATGTGAATCCTTTGCTCTTCACGATCCTTTGAAGACCTGGATTAGGTTAAATACTTCAAAACAGCAAATTAGGTGCATATTTTGTATGAAGTACGTTAGCATTCAAACACAGTAAAGTGACATTGCTCCAAAATGTTATTTTAAAGGCCTCCTGCGTATTCTTGGACACTCTATTTGTCATGACTGTTTTTGGAACGCTTATTCTTAACAATCCAGTCCTTTGGCCTTTAAGTAACACCTAAAAGTTCATGGTTCTTCCCAGAAAGAGCTGCTCTGATCTCAGAACAGCTCTACGTAGACTCCACAGCCTGAACAGGTCCTGTTATTTCTGAAGGCTGACATAAATCATATGGAGTCTGGACTGAGTGACACAGGACTGGAGAGTGCAGGAGCAGTGGTGGAAAAAGAAAAGCTTACCTATCCCCGTCATAAACTTAGAAGAAATGTTATCCAAAAGAAATGTAAGCAAAATAAATCATAGCTTCAGTATTAAAAAAAAACAAAACATAAATAAAGTGCTTAATCTCTTTACAAATGTGATAGAGGAGCTCTTCAGACACAGAAGCAGTACTTTTATCCTGCGTCCTACAGCATGAGCTCAGTAAATGATGCAATATGAAATAATCTGATTGATAAGGAATTTCTTAGCAATTTAATGGTGTAAGAAGTAGTAAAGAAAAAGAATGAACTGAAACAAGAAACAGCATGAGATAGATGTCTAACCTTGGAAATGCTGGAAGTCTTCTACAGTTGCCAAGATTCCTACTTTGCCAAGATGAGATGTAAACTAGATGTCACACTACCCAAGTGAGTGTGGCTGTATAAATGACTGTGTAATGACCAAGCAAAGTAGCACGCAAGGGGCAGATGCTCTATAGCTACTATGCTGTATGCTAGGTGCTGCAGATGCTGTACAGTACAGCTAGTTTTCACAATCTCCACCTCAATCCACTGGCTGAATCTTCTCTGTAGAAGTTCTGGAAGAATCATTCAGCGATACCCAAGAGATGTAGAATGGCATTTCTTCTGAGAAGTGGAGCTGTAGCAGTGATGAGTTCTGCAGCACTTCTCTAGCAGCCGGGAAAAATCCCTTAGAGCAGGGAAAAATCCCTTCTGGAAGGCAGAGAGGGGAAAGGGGTAGTTTGTACAGATTCTTCTAGGTTTTGTTCTCTCACACTGGCAGTATGTGGTCTGAAAGGTCTATGGAGCAGGAGCTGGAGATTTGCCTTCTTTGTTACTTGTTCAGTATGTTGAATATAGAGTACTGTCATGGCAGCTGGTACGGTATGCAGGACTGTGAACATTGCGTCACTTAGTAAGGGCCATAACGGAGAAAAAACAGATCTTTTCATTTTGTCTTTATATTTTTATTTACAGTGCTATTGCACACTGACTTTCACTTTTATTTTTACATCTATCAAATAATTTTATGGGAACAGTCTGCAGCAGGGCAGTGTTTTGCCACTCAAAATTTAGAAATACAGTAAAAGGGCCCATACTACTTCTCAGTAAAATTATTGGCACCAACTAGAGAATATAATCCTACACACGCTGTTTGTGTAGGATTTATTTTCATTCACGGACTGATTAAAACAGTTATTCTCAGCTCAGCTTTAAGGCTTTGAACACTGTAATGTAAAGAAATTAGAAAACATCTTCTGTTTATGCAAATCTCGACTGTCCACACAGCTGATAGGTTTCTTTTTAATTTATTCCTTCAGAAGTATCATTGTAGTACTATGTATTTAAAATACTGAAAATGTAGTTCAGAAATTAAAAATGAAGAGAGTTTTTGCCATTTTTGACAGACAGATTCAACCTGAAGGGTTGTCAGTCTGATAACCGTGTTCTGCTTATAACGAAACCAATGCATGAGATACCTCGTAACTTCTTTATAAAATGTGCTAAGAAGTCAGTTAAAGGAATAAAGAAAAATAACCAGTAAACAAAAGCCTGAAAAGGAAAGGAAAATATTTTGTCC
The DNA here is from genome assembly GCA_013396635.1 of Penelope pileata. Taxonomy (NCBI): domain Eukaryota; kingdom Metazoa; phylum Chordata; class Aves; order Galliformes; family Cracidae; genus Penelope; species Penelope pileata. The sequence goes on from WBMW01005326.1 coordinate 551,207, forward strand.
CAAGCAATACTTGTTTAAGGAAGAAAAAAAATAAAAAAGCAAATGAGTGTTTATCTTTGAGCATGTCTAAAATACCAAACCCAGATGATTATGTCTGATAAAGCCATTTACATGAATTACTAAATACTTTGTATGCTCACAGCTTCCACAGAGCTGCTTCTTCACAGTGTGTCTGTTCTGCCTCTAGCCCATAAGTACTTCTCATGTAAATGGGCTCAGTTTAGTCAAGACATAACCTGGAAACTTCTCCCAGAGACCTGCTCCACTACATCCATCGTCCCTGTGACAGCGTAGTATAGCAGTGATAGCAGACACACTGCTACCTCTGCAGCAGCTGGGATTCAATAAAGCTCCTGGAATGGTGGTAAGGTTAAATCCGTCCCTTCTTAGTCATGGAGATAAAACATGGCACAAATTCTTCAAGGAATGACAACAAAGTTTGATTTGGTTTGCCATTAAAACACCTATTCCAGCCATTCCCTGTCTTGAAGACACATAGACTAGGTCTTTCCAACCCAACAAAATTCCCAACATTGTGTTAATAAAACAAAACACACACAAAAAAAACCCCACCACACAAGTAACTTCACTGTGGATGATTTGCCATTCTGTTTCTCAAAACTCTCACTCAGCAGAGCCTTTCAGTACATGCTGAAATCCATCCCTGTTGTCTTTAAGCATGTGCTCAAAGGCTGTCCTTAATTCGAGCCAGGGACCGGTGCTGTCTGCACTTTTGGCGTGATCAGAGCCCATGAAGCCAGAGGAGAGAAGAGCACAGTCTGAGGGACAGAGGTTGTTTGCTGGAGGATTTTCCTCTTTCACCTGCATGTCTTCGAATCAATAAACACTTGAAGCCAAGAAAAAAGAGGCCATGCAGGAAAACACAGTGTGTGGTGCTGGCCCTTCGCAGAGAGAGGAGCAGCAGCCGGCCGAAGCCACGCGAACAAACGAGCTATTTGTGTGGCCATGTGATCCAAAATGGGAGACATGTGTCACGCTGCGAATCTGTGGGACTTGGCAGGCGCGTGTGAGACGGGAGCTGTGGGGCCTCCTGGGTTTTCCACCACCCTTCAGATCCCTGGCTGTCACATTAATCCTGGTTTAAATCCAACTCCCTTTTCCAGTGATTGACTCCTACATCTTTTTTTCATCTCCCGGAGCAGCCAAGCAGCATCCTGTGCAGCTGAAAGCTATTCAGCTCCAGAATCAGCCTACCAAGCACACACTGCAAGAGAAGCTCATGGCCTTTGGTGGTGGTGATGGCCAAATATGTGTGTAATGTGCTTAGTCTTCACGAGCCCACACAGTGAGAGTCCCCGCTCCTCTCCTGTACTTGGGCGTAACGCTTTCCCTCCACCATCAGGCAGGCCAGCTCTAGACTAATATTTTCTGTATAGTTAATTATGACAGGACAAGTGCTGTACCCCAGTGGAAATTTGCCATTTGAAAAATTGCCTAAAAATATATCCTACAGTAAATGTTTCTCTGCGTGATTAAGTGTGCATGTGGACTGTGCTGTGCAGAGGGTTTCCCAAAAACAAACGTCTTGACTAAATCTTTTGGCAAGGCCTCATTGTTTTTTTAACAGTTTATCAGCTTTTGCGTTATTTACTAATGGCAGGAATTACTCTGTAATTCCTTTTTAAGCTAAAAATCCCCAAAGCCTGCAAAGACAGGGAACTGTAGAGGTGAAAAGAGGAGGATGAGGAGAGGCAAAGTGTTTCATTCTCAGGGAGAAAGATGCCCTCATGGTTCAGCTAGTTCTTTGGACTACAAAACTTGGGGTCAGCTCCTTCTTTTTCTACAGCCTTCACATACTCTGTTAGTACCTTGTTTGCTGGATTGTGGGACCTAACACACAAAGGACTGGTGGGAATGAGCAAATTGCAGAGCAAAGGGGAGGTGCCCACTACAGGCTACCAATACTAAATGGCAGCCTAAGTTATTGTGCGTGTGCTGCCATAGAGGCCCATCTGTCTGGCTTTTAAGGTCAAGGTAGCACTGCTGCCCAGGCATTTATTGTGTTGCGTTGGCACATTGGATGATTTGGGGTTAGCTGGGGAACCTTTGCTGTCATCTTCAGGTGGATGACACAGACAAGACCTTCCTTCTTCTCAGTAGGACTCAGGTCCCCACTTTCAAAAGCAAACACTTTCTTAGTACTTCTTAAGGGGCGTGCAGAGTCACCTGTGCTGTGACTGCAGTCTCTTTAAGACAATAAAAGCTTAGGCTGCCACCAAACTAAGATGTCCTGCCCTCTGCCTTCAGCAGTGTGCTCTCATTCCTCCCTTCTTCCAGCTCCATGTATCTGTGTGTGCTGGGAACAAAAGCCAAAAAGTTGACCAGAAGGAAAAAGAAGAAGAAAGGAAAAAAAGCAGCACCCTTTTTCTCCTTCCCAGAGCCCCAGGGGAATGGGTAGGAACAAATGGATGGGGGTGACAGTGAGAGGCACCATCAATGTAGTTGAGGAGCTACGGCCTCACAGCCTCTGGAGGCCTTTCACAAGGCAGCTGAGCTGATCTAGTGGCCCTGAGCTCTCAGAAGAGACAGTCCAGCCCCAGTTCCTTCCCTGCTCCCCAGCCCATGCTGCCTTGTTGCTTGCCTGGCCCCTGGACAAGTTGGGCTGGATTGCTGCATTCTAGAAACAATTCAAGCTGAGTTTGCTGAGGCACAGGCAAGTGCCAGGGCTCTCTGAAGAGGGTGTGGAGGCCCTAGTCCGGAGCAGGACTGGGAGAAGGATCACTTCTTTTGGCAGCCCCAAGCTGCTGGATCAGTCCAAGCAGTGTGCTAACCTGCACTGGGAAGCACAAGAGGAGCCGGAGGTTCCTGCATGTGTTGCCGTGAAATGGGGCCACGCTCCAAGCTGGAAAGTGGGCTCCTGCTGAATATTTGGTTCAGTTTCGTGCAAACACAGCCTGTGCTCTGATGCACTTGATGGCTTACAGATTTCTCTGGGAGCATATTCTGTAGCTGGCAAAAGGAAACACAAGAAAGAAAGGAAGCAGCACTGACTGCACTGACTGCATTTCAACCCTTTTCTGTTTGCCTCTTCTCTTTCCAAATGCGCAAAGACATCTTGCAATGCCAAAGACCCAATATGACATAGGGACAAAACATCGCTTTCAGCCATAGAGCAAATTTTAACACAGAGCTTTGTCTTTCCTCTTCAGATGGGCTGGTGGAATTTGATGGGCACAAGACAAGCTGTGTGAATGAGAGAGCACCCCCCTGCAAAATCCTGTTCCCGTAAAAGCTCTCCTGGCGTGCTCCGTCTCGGTGCTTCATGCCGGATTTCTCTGAAGACAGAAAGGACTATTGCAATTACATCCTTAGAGACAAATTAACACAATTCCACTCTATGCTCATACAAGACTTACAATTCTGTGATCTGCCAGGGTTGCAGCACAGTTAATCTTAGAAGCAGAGTTTTATAAAGGTGCTAACTGGTGTTTCATGGAGCCCCTGTGGTGTTTCGCTTTCATACAAGGCCTTATTTGGAGAAATGCTGCGTGAGCATTTAAAGCAGTTCCAAGGGCTGTTTGATCAGCCAGAATGGTTCCTTTGGGCAGTATTTTGGAAAAATAATATTTTAAAATTGCACTTTGTAAAAATTCCGAGGACATACACTCTGAATTGTTGAGTGTCAGCATAATACCGTTTTGAGAAACATTCTTTTCCTTACTTTAAATTGTGACAAGAAAACACAGAAATCAGAAGGAAACCAAGCTGCACAACTAAATACAGTGACACTTTTTAATAGGGTCTCCACAGTTTTCTTTATATCACAGTCCTATGTTTCTGAGGTGTTGTTTTTTTTCACTGAACCCAAAGACACCTTCTTCCAGAATTAAATGTATTATGCTTTCATAAGTCGCTAGTACCAGGGGGAAATTGCATGTTCCTTCAGGTTTCACTCATTTGGAGCCTTTGGAAAGGATTCATGACAAAGACTTTGTTTGTGTTCAGTCCCCGGCCTCGCACTTCAGTCCTGTCTCCTCTCACAGTGGATGCACAAGTGTAATCCTGCAGGCGCCTATGTATTTTAGGAAGCGTGCTACAGCAGTTCAGAGGACCACAGTCTTCCTTTTCCCTGACTGTGGAGGTGCTCTAAAAAGTTATCCAGGAGGACAGGGAGAAAAGAGAAAGAAAAGGGAAGAAAAGGGAAGGACGTTTTTTTTGGGGGGAACAGGAAGCTCCTGGTGTATTCAGTAAGGCTCCAATAGCTTTT
>WBMW01005326.1:555442-570666 GCA_013396635.1 Penelope pileata
TTTTTTTGCGAGTTCTAAAGCTCTACCTTTGGTGTCCTGGCTATATTCCAACTTATGAGATCTTTCTTCCTGACCTACAGTCCCTCTTCAGTTTGAGCTAAATAAGCTATTCCTCATTTTCTGTCTGTTTACCTTTGCTGTATCCTCTTAGGACTCCATCTGCGAGGTGTGAAGCCCTCCTGTGATATCCCAAATAGAAAAGGGTAGCAAAAGTCTTTTAGTTCCAGTAACTGTTTTCAAAAAATATTCCCCATTCCACTGCTGGAAGAACAGTGGGACAGGAGTTTGCACAGGGGCCTGCCCTGCCCACCTGGCAACCAGGCACTGTGCAACACATGTTCCTCTGGGCTGGACTGGGAATTTCATCCCAAGTTGCAGAGCACTTACTAAAGTGGCATTAATGAAAAGGGATATTTTCTTACGAGAAATTTTGGTGTCAACAGCTTGAAAAGATTTAAACAGCCTTCTCTGTCATCCAAAAATGCTAGTCACCTCAAGCACTGAAATTTGACTTCACTAGCAGCAGGCAGCTTTCTGAGCCAAATGGATTTGGGTCCTTAAACTTCTGCTGCTCTTCCTTTGACTGATGATCTGTGCACTCGCTTCAGTGGGCTGCGTGCCACGAGCAGGACAGCTTGCTGGTCTGGGCTGTCCATACACATGTATGCTGTCACTCCTTGTGCTTAGCAAAGGATGGTGCTTGCTTCTTAACCCTCAGTTCGCCTGAACTAACATTTAGGTGGAGATGAAGCCATTTTTCCTGCTAAAAGCCTCACCCCCTTTCCCTTTTGCTTCATTTTTGAAGCTCTGAATGGTGTTATTTCTGTGGGAATTTTTTCTCATAATACCATTACCAAGAGGCACCCCATTACCAAGAGGACTCAACTTCGGCTGTTACCAAGCTAGCCTCAGTTGGGATCCCCACCAATGCACTCTCTGCTCACCAGCTCCTTGCCTGAGATACCACGTAGGTACAGTCTGGTCTCCAGCCCTGTCTCTGGCCTCATCTTCTCCTTCTCCTGGTTGGGCTTCTTGGATAAATCCTGAAACCAGTACATTACTTGCCTTCTCAGGGATGGTTGACAGACTCAGTTATGAAGCTATGCATGACACATTCAGATGCTATGGAATGGTGTTCTGTTGGACACAGTCTGTAATAGACTCAGCCTTGGCTCACAGATCATCCCCTCCACATAGAAGATTCTCACTTTTGCTGCTCCCAGGCCGTCAGTAGGGTCATGTCTCCTTGCTACTAAGTGATCTTTCACGAGAGTGCTCTACTGTTATTATTAAGCTATAACGAGAAAACTGGAATAAAACTTGGAATCTAATATGACCTTGAGATCATCTGGATTCAAATACTAAGTCACTCCAAAAGCAATGCCTCACATTTATTTCCATGGAAACTACAACAGATACAAAGAGAATAATAACACTACTTGATAGAGCAAATTCTCAGCTACAAACCACTATTTTTCAATATAGTCGCCTCTATGCATTTTTGCCAGCAATGAACAAGAGCCTGCATGCCATGCTTGTGAAAATCTGCATGGCCATCCAGAACGTGGCTTGTTTTTCACATTGTTGTCGCCACTTCTGAAACACATCACCCACCACTGCACTGTGCTCACATCCATTGTTTGGTCTCCATCAACATTCAGCAAGTGTCCATGAATACCAATGGGTGTCATTTTTTCTGCATGGAGGAATTCAATTCCATCCCATTGCTTCACCCGCACTTCCATGTCAGACGCCATTTGGTCAGAGTGCCCCTCTGCTGCCATCTGTCACACGGCAACAAAACGGAATGGAATATTGGTGGGAAGGTTCAGCCTCTACCGCCATGCCACCAACATCCGTCTCTGACAGTGTGGGCCAACATAATAAATAGGTGTCATTACTTTCAGAGCAGCCCTACTATTTTCTTATTCTTCACCTGGGTCTCTCCCTGCAGATGTTGGGCTCCTTACCATTAATGCCTAAGTGCATTTCAGATTGTGGAGAAGTCTTCATAAAGGAGCATTTATTTCAAGACTTACTGGATTTCCTTCAGGATTAATCCATGGTGCTAGCCTGAGATCCAGCATTCTACAGTCTGTAGGCATCTTTTCAGGGAATCACTGAACACCAGTGGAGGACCCCTGTCTTATCAATCTACCAAAGCAAAGAGAGCACTTTACCCTTTACGAAGAGACACTGACAGGGAGATTGACCTCTCTGCGCTACCCTTGGGACTACAAGTGGCTCGCTGATGAAGCTGGAGCATGCCAGTGCATCTAGATCATAGCACAAGAAAGCAGCTCTTTTCTAAAGCTTGACACCCATAGCTCAGTGGTACTTGGTTATAAGGAAACATCCTTGTTACATGGTCACTTGGAGCACAGAAAAATATGTCACTGATACCTGAGGTGATAGGTACGTGGCAGCTTAGCCACTCTCGCAAATGTCAAATGAGCCATAGCTTGGTTCAGAGAGGAGGTAATCCTCTGAGAACCTGACCTGAAAGCTGCAAGGACAGTAATATTCCAATAAACTAAGCCTATTTGTCTCTTGAAGTCACTGTAAATTGCAAACAGCTCTGAAGGGGGATGAAGCTGTTTTGCCTTCAAATACAGATCTGGACCTGGAATGATCTATGGCAGTCTGTAGGAAAGAGAATTAATGAAAAAACACCCTGGAAAACTTTATCCTTGAATATCTATGCTGTCTCCATCCTCTGATCACTAACAAAGAAAGAAATGAGCCCTAACCTGTAAAAGACACAAGACATATGATTCTCATGGGGAAAGAAATATGGCATCGGTTTTATCTGACATTCGTTATGCATGGCTGAAAGATGTTCAGGTGTTATGGTGAGGTTTCTGGGGTACATCTTCAGAGACATGTGAGAGTCTGGTCTAAATGTTTTATTTATCAGAAGATGATACAATGTCTTTTAAGTTCCTTACCAGTGATATTTGTCTAAAATCTTGAAAAGTCTTTAAAAAAATCTGTCTTAAGGCATTCATATCCATGTGGATCATAGACTTAGAAGAATGAGAGGGTCAGCCACCAGACTGGTTTTGGCCATTTTAGGGTCTTTATTGCGGCTTTTTTTTTTTTTTTTTTCTCTTTTTACAGTGGTTTTACTTCAGTCACAGAATGAGAAGCCAATTGCAACACACAGATTGAGAGCCATGTTCAGACTCTGTCCCCAGTTGAGCACTTGTGAACCTGCAGAGAATATTGGACCATGTTTGGCATCTTCTGTAATAATTATTGCAATGACTTTTAAAAGTATCACTGATGATAAAATCATGCTTTTACACAAAGACACCTGTATTCACAACACAGGAGAAATGCTGCAGCTCATCAAGACCTGTGCTGGTGGATCTCAAGGAATGATAAATGAATATAGAGTCCTCTGCTTCTAAAATCATGTCTGATCCAGATCAGTAATAGATTGTTATCAGACTACTTTTTAAATCCTAAACAAAATTAATAAGGCCTTCAGTACGTAAGCCATCATCATACTGAACATTGTCTTCCTTATTGGTAGTAGTAACATGTAAGAGATGACATGTTAAATTTCCTGCCTTCCTCCCTGCTCACAGCCCTATAACGAGATTCCTCCAAGCTAAATTCAAATACTGAAATTCCCCTTGCTGTTCTGAGGAGCAGGGCTTGAGGCCACTCTCCAGAGATGTTTTCCTTGAACATCTTACAAGAGGTAGGTTCATTCAAGTGTGATTTTATAAATGGAGACCAAATTTTTGTGGTCAGGGAGAGCAGCAGTCCAAAACACACCCTCTTTCATGTGGAGAGGACATCTGTTCATAGGAAATATTAGTACTTTTCCTATCATAATGGTACCTTGAATTTTCACTTCTGATGCAGAGGAAGGGCTCAGTCAAGGTCTTTAGGCATCCAGTCTTCACTAGAATAATGTAGAGGTAGGCACTTAAATCTTTTGCTTGGTCAGGGCCCAAACCGGTGTTTCTGTCTTTGTGGGCAACTCAGATGTGTTCCCCATTTACACATAATCTCTCAGTATAAAATTAAGCCTTTTTTTTTTCTTGTGCAGGGTCATTCCTTGGCCTTAATAAAGTCAGCAGTGGCTGATAAAAGAATAATTCTAAGGCATGATGGTGAAAGACACCTTAGTGAACAGAAAGTCATATCAGACCATGGCATCATCAGTCTCACCTCTTGCCACGTAAATGGAAACAGCTGCAAGCAAAGACGTTTTTCACATTTGATCTTAAGATTTCCAAATGTATATATTATTTCTAGATGGTGAGTACAGTGGCAATAGTAATTACAAGATTTGGGACCTCATATTTCTGCAAAAAATTTCCTTCAGTCCGGTTCTTGTCCCAGCAGATCCCACCAAAGAAAGGTCTAACATTTCCAGATCTGGAAGGTCAGATTGAGCCCCTCCTACTGAACACACACTCACAGATTTGACAATATTTTGTAAAGGCACTGTTCAAAATTGTCTGTAGCAAGAAATGAAACAAGTAACACTGATAATGGGGATAACCTCTTAGAGAGTGTGCTTTTTGGTGACTAGAACGCTTAGAATAATTTACTATTGTATGAAGTGAAGCAGCTGGTTAACTTAAAATATTCTCTCTTCCACATGGAGAGAAGGATGACCGCAGGAAACAGTTCTAGAAAGCCATTCTCATTCCCTTGTGGCTTGTTTTGCTAAATCGGTTGCAGCAAAAGAGCTGCTCCAAATGGTGCATTTTTCCTGTCTTGGTTTATTTTGTACTTGTTCAGTAAAACAGATTCCAGAAAAGACAGCGTTGTATAATTTTTAATCAGATTTGTTAAAAATAGCTTGGCTGTGGTGAGAGGGATGACCAGAGGAAGCGATTTGTTTCCTGTGATCATTCCTCCTCCTTCACCAGCAGCCTTTCAGAAGGCGAGCAGAAGTGAAAACATTAACTTCACTTAAAATTCATTGCAAACAGCCAGCGAGTAGCAGGGCTACCACAACCCTCATAAATTACACACAAGCCTGACCCTGCTGGAGGATGAGCCCGCAGCTTGCTGAAGGGCTTCCAGGCTTTGGTGCCACCATCCCGACCACAGTGGCACATAAAATACACAGTGCGGAGATGCCTGGGGTATGCAGGGGCCTAGCTGCTTGCTGAGTGACCAGGCCTGTCTGTCTGGCCCAAACCTCTGCAGAGGCCAACCCAGGGAGGAAGGCTGCACCCGCAATGGTTCCTGACTGCTTCAGGGGGGAACAGCATGGCCCTTCATGTGGTCATGGCACCCGCTTTTCCCAGGTGAAGAAGAAGGTCTGGGGCAGCTGTTGTGGGATCTCAGCTAGCATAGGCCATGTGAGCAGCAAAGCACCCTTTTCTTTTTTTTCTTTTTATTTCTTTTTTTTTCCAGCAATGCCATAAAAGGGAAAAACAGAGGAAGGTGCTGTGGAGAACTGTGGTAAAATAATCAGTGGAGCAAGCCACACTGGGGCTGAAAGCAGCCGGTTCAGCGCAATTCATCTATCTGAACTGGGAAGCTTCCTCCTACATCCAGAACTTATCATTTTTGTCTTAAAGGACTTCTCTGCAGGTCAGTTTTGCCAGATAGCTTGGAGAGCTGCTTCGTGCTCAGTCCGCTTTAATAACAACAACAGCAGCAGAACTTTACAAGATGTTCTTTCCTCTGTGTCTGGCAGGATCAGCAGTTCAGCCAAGGTCTGGCTGTCCAAAGACTGAGCAGCAGAAGGCTTGCGGAAGGAGCAGGCCAGGGGAGAGCATGGCCGCCATAACAGGGCTTGCTCTGAGCAGGAAGTTAATTGGGGGCCTGGCTGAGTATACAGGGAAACCTGCCCCTGGGCCAGGGGAATGCATTGGCAGTCTGTCCATGCCAGCCAGCCTTTCTTCCTGAAAGCACTGAATTGATTGGAAAATTGACATTGATTGAAATATTGAGAATAAATACAGAGGCCACCACATCAGAGAAATCACTCTTAAGGAACAGATTCTGGACACAAAGCCCAGGATATAAACATCCTCGGAAAAGTCAAAGGAAGGTCTGACGTTCACATTTTCATCTAGGGAAGGGGGAGAGTACCATCCGGTGCCCAGATTGCAGAACAGGGCTTTATTTATTTATTTATTTATTCGGAGGAATTTTCTCTGAGGAGTCTTCTAGGTAAAGCAAAGTCCAGGAGACAGAGACACCAACATCTCCTCCAAGTCCACTTCTATACATCTCAATAGCACTGAAGAACTGAAATAGCAAATCTTCGGAAATAGCTTGGAAAACATTTTTCTCCCTTGGAGTAGTCTTCTTTGAACGTTTGCGTTTAAGCTAAAAAGAGGATCAGACATCATTCAAGCTGACTGAAACAAAATAATAACTCCATCATACATCTTTCTGAACCATTTTAGCACATCACTGAAAGAGCGAGTATGTCACAAGATTGGTGTGAAAACAGAAATCATTAACAGGTCCTGGGGAGAGAAGGTTGGGAGGAGATGATGACAGAAAACTTTCATGTTCAAATGAGATTTTTTCCTCCTTGTCCATGCTAACCAAGAAACTTCTAAATATTGCATAGGCACAAGAATATAAACACATTATCTCTTGGCCATAGGTACTGCAAACACTCGGGCCTCTGCTTATTTTACTCACGAGCAGCTCACATTGAAGATACAAACCATGGGATTTGCTTACAGAAAAGGAGGAAGTGTTTGGAGCTGTGTAAGCAAGCAGATGAGCAGGAGTTTGCTGGACCAAGGCCTGTGGACCAAACTGCACTGTTGAGCAAGTTGGGTCGCATTTGCCTTTTGGCTGGTGAGGAAGAAGAACTGGGCCCTCGCTCTTCCTACTGACATGTTGGGTTTTCACCTTTTCACGTTCTCTCTCCAGGGCAAGCATCTGCTAAATTTAGAATACCTTTTTTAGAATTTGTTTCGTGAATACACACACAAAAACAATTACGTTGTAAAAAAAAACATAGAAAAACGCAGGCTTTTGAAATGCCGTTTGTGAAGTGTTCCAACTATGTGCAACTGGCTCAGTTACTACAGCTCACAATTGCCATCTGAACATCTATTTTTCCAAGCATTTAAGAAAAGTGATGTGTACATTTTTCATGTGTAATTAGGCAGCGTAATGTGATCTCTTGCTGCAGTCAAGCTGCCATGTGCTGTAGCCTCACTGAATAGCTTCCAGATTTCAACCCAATCTCTTCTGTCTAGACTCTACGTTGCTATTTTTTTTTCTCTGAGCTTAAAGCAGACTCCAATATAAAATGCCAAAAACAGAAGGTTTTGTCCCTCTTTCTCATAAAGATGTGGGACAGATCTCAGAGGCCCAGACGAGAGCTGGGTCCCAGACTTTCATAAGACACGTGTCGTCTGAAGCTGACATTAAAGATTGTGCAGGCATTTCAACAGGTCATGCACACACAGGGAAAAAAATGCTGAAAAATATGGTTTTCATTAAGAAACTGAGTATTTTTAGAGAGGTGTGGTTCAGCGCAGATGAAAAGGAAAGAAAGAAAAATGAAAGCAGCACAAGAGATCCCAAACTGCAACATTATTTATATTGCTGTTGAAATGCAGTGTGTTCTCTTTATGAAGCTGCTTTTGGGAGTGAAATAATATAGACCTTGCCAGAACCAGGTGCATATCATGTAGATTGTTTATAATCCAAGTTAAAGGATAGCAGATTTATACCAGAAAGAACTCTCCAAGGAGACTTTGGAGTTTAAGTGTACTGTCTTAATCTATACATTACCTCCTCAACAAAGCAGTTGTCTTTAGCAAAAAAATAAAATACAGTTTCAATGAATTCACAGATAATTCCAGGGAACTTTATCTAGTGTGATATAGCTTTAGACTGCTTTCTGTGTTCCCAGCTTTTTATGTGACTCTAAGTTGTTTTATTTCTGCGTGAAGAAAATGAAAAAGATCAGAGAGGAAGCATTTCCACAGAAAGATGGTTTTGTGCAATATAAGCAAGAGATTAGTTTTTTTCTGACTTGCATTTCTGATGACTTGTTCTGGGATGTTGCTGCAGTTTGTGTGTGCTGCAATGGCTACTTGTACCCAAAGCAGAAAAGGCTATCGTTTTAGTGAACAAACACAGCTAAGAAAATTTTCCACCACTTTTTTTTTTTTTAATTTTACATTCTTTTTTAAAAAGGCCTATTTTCCCACCTGTGATCTTATAACACATCACTTCACGTTTTCTGCTTGCTATGAAGGAAATGACTATTGCTCCATTGAAAAAGTGTCCTTCTGCTTGCTTTTTGTGTAAATGGCAGATTGGTTGGAAAAAACAGGAGCATTTTCACTTATTTCTGAAGGAAAGCGTGCAGTGCCTGCTAAAAATTCCCATGCTTCTGGAGAACCAACTGTTCTTTTCATTAAAAAAACATCCACCTACTTTAGAGAACTTTTCAATACTTTTGCCCATTTTTTCATCATGGTAAAATGTGAAATATTTGAAATGTTTGAAATGATTGTGTGAATAGTTTCTCATTCATTCGAAGGAAAACTAAAGCCAAAATCTACCTGTTAAAAATGAAGCTGACTATGAAATTGCACATGATGGCAGTAGTTCGTGTATTAATTCAATGATTGTGAAACTTTTTTTAATTACATTTGAAGTCAAGTGAAATAGATGTGTTTTTTTTCTCATATGTCTGATACCTAAAATACTCACAGGAAGTGGTTTTCTGTTTCAAAGAGTTTTGCAGAAATAAAGCTAAGTAATACTACCAGTTTGGCAAAAGGGGAAAAAGTGAAGTTCAGCATGGAAGGGCCCTTCCTTAGAGATGCAGAGGGGCCATAGGTCCCACCTGACCCCCATGGCATGGCTGCACAGTGAAAGGGAGACAAATTCAAAGCCAGGTGCTTTGGCAGAGTCCCACACTGCTGTGCATGTACGGCATAGATGCCACAGATAGTTATATACTGCTGCTGAATGTGAATGCCAGAATCCCTGTGAACAAACTTCTCTCAGTTTTTCCTTTTAATTTCAGCGCGGTACTGGTGTGAGGTTTGCCACAGTTCATAAAGTGAGGCCTCCTTTCACTAAAACAGGGATTTTCTGAGCTGTAAATCAAGTCAGAATTTTGACACACGGACTGAGGTGAGCTCTGCGAGCTTTACATTGGCAACAGGTTTTTTACAGAGCGTCTATCCTAGACTATATCAATTTCATAAATCTTAAAGCCAGATGGGACCCATTATGATAATCTACTCTGATGAATGATAGTAAAAACCATAGGATTTCTTATGGTTGTTTTGTGTCCCTTTCTTGTTATCATCTGTTGCATATTTCTGGACATTCCTCCTAATATTTTGAAGAACATGGAGGGCCTAATTCTGATCCTCATTCTCCGCATGAGTGTCACCAAATATACACACGTAAGGTGACGAGCAAAGGCTTTCTTCAGCCTTCATGCAAAACTGTAGTTGCCCTGGGAAACTGTCAGCCTTCATGAACCGCATTGTGGCAGATCATTATGTCTGGCACACCTGTGCTACGTGTACACTTTGACAAAATAAATCAGTTCTTCCTCTGAAGAACCTCTTCTCATATTTTGCTCTAAAACCGCAGTGTCAGAAGCATATTTCAGAAGTGAGATACACTTATGAATACTTTGCTTTTTGTAATAAACAGTGCATGTGAGCCTGGTCCCCTCCTGACCTACCAACATCTTTCAGTGTTCTTCATTTAATTCAAGGGCTCAGATACACAACCAAGGAAAGCATATCCCTTTGTGGGATAATCCACAGTTTTCTGAGACTGTAAGTCAAATAACAATGGGGCTCCAACATACCATATTTTCACCTCTTACAGAACAAATAGACTTCACTTAATCCAGTCCAAATGTCTACCCTGAGTTTAATATTATCTTCATTTTCCATTGCTCCAGAAGGACGTATGTGAAAGAAATGTGGAGCATAACCTGTTTGTGCTGAACAAGACCGAAGGCTGTGGCAGTGGGACACACAGGGCACATGCCACCAACTTGCCAGTCATGGAGATCTCCATCAAGGTGCTGCCTGAGAAGCACCTGTGGTGGCATGCATGTCCCCACACACAGATGGGCCACTTACACCTCCAGGTGCTGCAGCTCCAGCCTGACAGGGAGGCTGTCCAGCCACCATTCATCTACTTTGACTGTGTAACTTCATTACTGAAAGCAGGGGGCAGGTCTCTCCCTTGGCTGTGGTTCTTCCAGAGGGTGATTCAGTGTCACGTCCAGGACTGAGTCACCTTCTTCAGGGGCCTCTCCCTTCTCTCTAGCAAGGCACCTGCACCACAGAGACATCTCTAGGTACGTGTGATTGCTGGGGAATGCAGGGCTTGTTTGTGCTTCTGCCACAAGGTAGGTGGGAGAAAACCTGTGTGTCTGCACGTGCATGGGTGTGAATATACAACTGTATTTGTGGATCTGCTATTTTTATATTTCTGATGTTTTTGCTTTCTGGGGAGGTTGTTTTACTGCCCGTGAGTAGAATTTCAGCTATTAGTTTTTTGGCACATTCAATGAAGAAACACTGTAGAAACTTGTGCTGAATTATCTAAATAGAGGAGGTAACATGAGGTAATCATATATTGGGATAGATGCACGGAAAGAGGTATAGAGGAAGAACTAAATCTGTATGCTAGAACCATATTTCTTAGAGCCTTCTAGAGTACTATGCAGATCTGATAGCCAAAGCCATATATCCAGCAGTATAGCCACTAATGTATCAACATAGGACTGACTCCGTACCCCCAAAGACAAAACTTAGTGTTTTCCTGGGAGCATGACAAATGCAGAAAACAGGGGAGCAGACTAATGTAAAGAAGAGAGACAATTAGAATAGCTGACAAATTTTAATCCCACAAACATTTTTCATATTTGGATATTGAATCTTTGTCTAGTTACATTTGTAGCAAGCTATGACCTCCTCAGAGACCACTACATGCCAAGTAATGAAAGGGAATGCAAAAACGTAAGGATGTGTAAATAATAAGCAAGTAATGTTATGGTGTTTAAGCTTATTAATCGCTCTCTACTGAACAATTTAAGCATTTTAGTTTTGTCCAGGCTTTGGACAAGGCTTTGGAAGTTTGCAGTTCTTGCAAAGATGCCCTGCTCAGCGTTTCTGTGCTGATTCACCAGATGAGTTCCTTGAAGTTCCTCTAGGTTCCTTGAACCTAGGCAGCGAGGTAAAGAAATGCCCCTCTAGAGAGGGGAAGGGCAATCCCTTGGCTAAAACAGGAAAAGAAATAAGTTCTGCCTCCCTACATTTCCATCCCAAACTAAGAATGGGTAGGAAGTTCAGTTCTCAGTGCTGAAATGTGGATGGGAGAGTTTACTTGGTCTTCATCCCAGTTTGTCTTGTGCTGATCTTCAGCTCCTGTGCTTGTTTCCACGTTTTTTTTTTTTCTAGGCTGGGACTTACCTATCAAAATAGAGGGAATAGAGTTGACAGTTTCATCAAATAATGGAGAATTTAGGAGGGATTCAGGCAAGCATCCCAGCTTTCCCATCAGCCAGAGTAGACCTTTGACATTTTTGAATTTCTTCCATCATTACTTGTGGCCTCATAAAAACTCCAATAAAATTCATGGCAGTCTCATGTCTGGACCTTTCCTGCTAACACATTACTTGTGTTTTAATCTCAGCTATCAGTTTGAACAGGAAAAAAAAAAATGAAAAATGCAAGCAAACAGTTTCCTTTTCCTTTTAGTTAATCATTTAGAAA
The DNA here is from genome assembly GCA_013396635.1 of Penelope pileata. Classification (NCBI taxonomy): domain Eukaryota; kingdom Metazoa; phylum Chordata; class Aves; order Galliformes; family Cracidae; genus Penelope; species Penelope pileata. Next base: position 567,163 of record WBMW01005326.1, read on the forward strand.
ACAGTGTGAATTGTTTTAAATTGATACAGCAGTCCTGAATATACTACTGGAGCTGAACATGCTGGTGAACAACACCCTATTAGTCCAAATACCTTATCTAACCACATGCTTAATCAGGTAAATCCCAGTTTCCCTCCTAACAAAGTGCTTTCTTTTGCTACCTTAGAGCTTTTAACAAGAAATGCTTTTTCTTTCCCTAATTAGAAATGATTCTCACATAAGAGAGACACCACTGGGCTTCTCACAGAATGCCAAAATGCTGTCAGGGTTCGGTGTGTGACACAAATAAGTGATTTCTCCTTTAGCTCTAAAAGTCATCCTTTCTAGTACTTGGAAAAAAAATAGTTGCCTGTTATTATCTAGGCAATAGGATGTATCAATATAACCATCTATCTCTCTTGGTTTAAATGTCATTTTTGCATGAGAGAACCTTTATCAGTGAATGTCATCCAAACCTGTGAGAGGTAATATTTACAAACGTGCCTCCTTTTTTTTGCCAGACTAGTTCATCTTAATGGTATTATCATAGCTAAAATATTAATTCTTTTTGATTTTACTGAGAAAATCAGATGCTGTAAGTACATGTTGAAGGAACGAATGTTACGCAGTTTAAAAAATAAATTCATCTCTTCTACTCTCATCTCGTTTCATATTAAAAGGAAAACATCATTCATTTATCCTGTTTCATTGTTAATATCTATGATAATGAATGTTACTAGCTTTTCACTAATACCCCTCTTTCCTTAGTTCTATTTAATGAATTGGAGTTGGAACGCCTCTGAGATAGGTGAGGCTCGGACCCTTTTATAGGTGCTGAAGCTGCAGCACACAGCGCGAGAGCTTTCACAGGATCACATCCTGTGTCCACCCCACATGGTTTTGTGACCTGCCCAGGTGCAGCCCCAGCTTTCAGTGCTGCACATCACAGCCTGTCCAGCTGGCTTGTAAGAAGAGCAAATCTCAAAACCTCTTTGGCTGCTGGTGTGGAAGCAACCTAGGCGTTATGGACGAGACAAAGCACTTTTTTTCTGTAATACGCAAGAGACTGGTGACAATTCCTTTTTCTGTTCTGAAAAACAAACAAACAAGCAAACAGAACTGTGTTTGAGGTGGAGAATGATGTGAAAGCCTTGTCCTTTCCACAGGCCACTTCTTAACAAGAGGCAGCACCCGAAGGCCTGGTCTTCACCTGCAGAAACACCTGGAAGTCTCATTCTTCCAGAACCGTTTAGGAGGTGCTGTGTAAAGTGCTCTATCACAGAATCATGGAATCACCTAGAAAAGACCTTCAAGATCACCAAGCCCAACCACCAACCTGACTTGCTGAGTCCCATCATTAAGCCACATCCCCATCTGCCACCTTTTAGAGGATGCTCGTTTGCAGCAAGGCCGCCATCCCCACCTGTGTGAGAGCAGCAGCACAGGGCTTCACTTAGAAGCTGATGGAGGAGAGCTGCTCTCCTTCCATACCATTGGTGCCAACAGAAGTGACGTGTGGTGAACCTTCACAGCACCCTCTGTGGCCTCACGCAGCACTGAGGTGCCTGAGGGTGCCGCAGAGCTACAAGGCTGCAGAAGTTGACCTAGGCCCTGACTCCCGTCCCTCTGTCCCCAGGGGAGGGACAGCCCTGTCCCTGCCTGGCCATGGGGCTGAGCTGCCACCCAACTTGGTGCCACTGAGGTTTTGGGGAGCAACTCATTTCGGGGCCGTCTTCCTGCGAGATTTATGTTCTCAGAAGAGTTAAGTACATTAGTGCGAGTAATCTCACTCCATTACCTTCTATAAAACAGGATCCGCGATTTCCTCCCTGGTGAGCATTTACCGTAGCGCAATGGGCTACTATTTTCATATTCAACTCATTGGTAAGCCATAAAGCCAGCTCAGGTTGTCGGCCCCGAAGAGCAGAGCCTATGGGATGGGACGGTGGCTCTGGGCTGTGCCAAGGGCACCGGGTACTCGGCATCGCCCCACGGCCCTCTCAGCCCCATCGCAACCCTCCCTCTGCTTTGAAATTGACAAAATTCAGAAATTTACAAGGCTTTTTAAAATCCGAGATGAAGCAATTAAATCTCCAGACTGGAGGATGTGAACCTTTAAAGGCCCTTTGCAGAATATCAAAAGAAAGAGAGGATTATATTTAGCAGGTGTGACAGCCCACGCAGGACATTTCATTGCGAAAGGGCCTGACATGAACCAGGAACCAATACTTAAATTAATACAAAACATCTTGGGGGAAAGGTGTTTTCTTTTCCCTTTTAAGCGTTAGGAAATCATAATGCTTTCAGGCTTCTTCAAAAGTGAAAGGTCCAAATACACGGGAGTCATCTGGCATGTAAAATAAAAGGGGAGGGGAGGATAAAATGAGGAGGGGGCACCTAAAAATGCTCGGGACGAGCTTGGGAGGTGAATATTTTGATTTCTCCAAGCTGTGGCTTTAACACTCCAGAGGACGCTGCCTGTCCCCAGCAGGGAGGCATTGGCTGTGGGGCAGGTGGGAGGGACGTGGGATGCTCCCCGTGCACCCTGGGCGCAGGGAAGGGACCAGGAAGTTGCCACGGGTGGGTGATGCTGCAGTAGGGCCTGCTTTTGGGGTGCTCTGTCTTTTTGCTGTGCTACTCTGTGCTGGATGCAGGCCAGATTGTCGCTCAGGTCCTTTGGGTCATGTTTTAGGCATTGGAAAAGGCAGAGCATGGCTCAAAGCCATCGTGCTCCCAGAGGGGTGAAGCGTGTGGAGCATGTATTGGGGACCCCTTGGCATTGAGAGAGTTAAAGGTCCCCGGCACCCACCAGCCCTGGTCTAGGCAGTGTCTAAAGTCAGCCCTAGACCTGCTTTATTTTTTCCTTAAAAACAGGAAATGGAGCCCTGAAGGCTTTTTAGCTGGAGTGAGAGTGAGGAGGGGGTATGCTTGCTCTGCCCATATCCAGCCCTGGGCCTGACCCAGACTTGGGGGTCTCTGTGTGTTTTTTTTTTTATTTCTCCTCCCTTTTTTTTTTTTTCCTATTATTTTGGCAGACTTTTTGGAATGTCTGGGAGCTAAGGGCTTTGCTTCATGGAGCAGAATTCTGAAGCAAGAAAAAGAGAAAGTTATAGACTAAACCACAGAAATGTAAACATGTCTGCAGCTAAAATAACTCCACTTTCATTGAAAACACTCCTCGCTCACAATCAGACTTCTGTGTGCTACGCTCAATAAAACTGCATGCTAATAGCGACCAATTAATACATTATGTAGTCCCGCTTTAAAAACTGAGACGCTTTTAATTTTTTTTCCCTTATTTTTTTTTCTATTTTATTTTTATTATTATTATTATTATTTTTTTCACTAAGGCACCGCTCTCTTCGCTACACTCCCGCGCTGCCGCTCGGCGCTGGCCCGGAGCTGCGCGGCGGTGACGGGCGGTGGGCGATGCCCGGCGGGGCCCGAGGAGCGCCCGGGGACGGCCGGGGCAGCGCGGCGGCGGCGGTGCGAGCGGCGCCCCGGTAAGGAGCCCCGGGGCCGCGG
>WBMW01005326.1:570954-614679 GCA_013396635.1 Penelope pileata
CGGGCCGGGCTGAGGCCGCGGGGGTGGGCGCGGAGGGGGCGCGGCGCCGCCGTCGGGGAGCGGGGAGCGGAGCGGGGCGGCGGGAGCCGAGCATCTGCCGCGGGCACCGGGGCTCGCCGGCTGCCTTGGGCTGCGGAGCAGCGGCACTTTCGTTTTAAAGCGTTTGCTTTCAGGCTGGCTGCTCTCTTTTCGGCTGTAAGTCTCCGAAATATCCCTTTTCCTATTTTTTTTTTAAGCTTTTTTTTTTTTTTTTCCTTCTGATTCATTTGTAATTCTTTCGGCCCTTGGCCATGCAGTTAATACCTTCATGGCCGTTTTGGAAGCTGACAAGCTCTTGGGTGCAGGATGGCCTGCAGTTACCTGGGTTGGTGTGATGGGCTCAGAGCTGGTGGTGGCACTTTCCAGAGTCAGCGCTTCGACCCTGCGCGCAGAGCTCTGCTGTGGTGACCAGATGACTTTCCTGTAGGCTCTGCAGTGTACGTAACCTTATTTGCAAAAGCTGAGGCTGCAGCTTCTGGCTAACATAAACTTCCATTCATTGCTGCTCTACAGAGAACCCACAGCGTACATAAACATGTTCTTTTCTTTCTTCCTTTTTTTTTTTTCATTTTAGTTATTTGTACTCAAAGTGCCATTCTCTGAATTAACACTCTGCTTCGTCTCTGAAGTAACAGTTTGGAAATTACCTTCTGCCCATGTAATTTTGAGTCCATTAAGAAAACCAGGATAGGTCTCTGAGCTGCACATGGAGAAATGTCACATTCCTTTGGTTTAACCCTTTAACCGCTTCCCTGGTTTCATTGAAACAAGTGAAATAGACAAAGACAGCTTCTCACCAGGGTAGGAAATGTAAACTTTCATCAGGGTCTGTGTACCAGTTACGAGGTTTCAGACACACCTGAGCTGACATGGAAAGCAAGGAAAAGAGGGTCCTTAAACAGATGGTTTGACAGCTTCCTCATGTAATGAAAAGAAAGAAGGACTGAGTACACTAAGCCATGCTTCATGTGGGACAAATATATTTTGATATTGATGATCTTACCTATTTTTTCAAGGACATTAAAAAAAGCAATGATACCCTACATTGAAAGAGCAATGTCAGCTTTTCTTGTCTCCCATACATGTATGCAGCCAAATGATGGCTCATGGGCTGTGCAGTCCTTTGGAAAACGTTGCAAGGAAAAAAAAACACTACCTCCAAAAGCACTTCAGGGTTTAGAGCTTGGAAGAGCATCTGTCCCCACCTCCCACAAATGACTCCCCGAAGTTAAACAAATCCTGTAGTACTGGATAGAGTTACATGTTGCAGGCATTTTATAAATGATCTGTCAGTAGAAGTCCTAGATGTGATCAGTTGGACTTTTTGCTCCCGAGGTGTTACTTTGGCTTGCAATTGATGTAGCATTTGGTTCCTAAAGATGTATCCTAAGAGATATCGGTTGGTCATATTTTTCTTCCGATGGTTTATAAGCCGTGAGGCTCCTCTCTCTGTTTTTAACCAAGTTTGAGCTCCTCGTCAGGCGCCGACGCTATCCGGATGCATGAGCACACTGAGCAGTTTTGGTGATAGGAGCCACGAGCATAAAATACAGAGTGCAACAAATTCAGAAGTGTCTCAGATCACCAGTATAATGGTTCCTATGTCAACAGGCTGTTCCTTTCCTGTCTGAAACTGCAGTCTGAACACTGACACGGTTGTGTGACTGCACCCCAAACCCCACTACTTTCGCCTGTGCAGTGTGGATGTGTCTCTGCTACCTGCTGTTGGGGGGGAAATTTATTTTCTGTGTGCACATGGAGCTATGTAAACAAACACAAAATCCCCAGCCGGTTGTTGGTAACCCGCTTGGTTTGAACAACATCTCACGGGCGAAATACCTGGCTGCCGATGAGGCAAATCCTCTCCCTGTGCGCTCTCGTCAAAACACCAGCGCTTCTCTAGCCAAGCTGGCGGCAGTCGCGTTGGTTCTCCTTCGGCAGGGCAGCTCATCTGGACCACTTAGTGGAGGTCTGCGTAGACAACGGTTTCTCCTCTTGGTTATATGCCTTCCACTAAGGATCGGAAAAACACGAAAAGCTTTTGCAGTACTGTTGGCATCTGGTAGCTCTGACATGATGTATTTCCTTCCTTCCCTTGCCTCTGCATCACTACACACTCGAGGAGTTATTAGCAGGTAACAGTGAAATCATTAAAAATGCTTGGGCTGAAGCAAGCCCTTTCCCTTGAAGTATCTACGGCAGGTTGTTGGGTGTGGGTTTTTGTTTTTTTTTTTGTTTTTTTTTGGTTTGTTTATTTGTTTTTCATTAGAAGGAAGCCTGTCATTTTCTTTTAAGTGGATACGTTGATTTTTTTGGGGGGGAAAAGACATCTGTAAGGTCCAACTGTATTTCTTGTGCTGTAGAAGTCTGTGGCCTGAACTCTAGGTGGACGTTGCTGACCATGGGGTACGGTCATGGGGGGACCCTTGGGGCCCACACCAGCTGCGGGCAGTGGAGCAGGCTCAGGCTATAGCACCCAGCGCTGCACCCTGCGTTTGCTGTCCTGCTGTGCAGCTGGGAAGGTGGATCAGGTACTGGTTTATACCGTGCAACCTTCCCATGCAGCTGATTTTAAGTGCTGTGAAAAACAAACGAAAAAAAGTTCATGATGGTAAAATACTTTCAGGTTGTATTGTAACGTTGCCTGCTTTGGGTTGAAGGAATTACTTTTCATGCTCTAACCCCACGGTGGCTTTCATGATGCCCATAGCTGGCCGCTCCTGTGGCCACTGGAATATTTTTCATTTCCCAGCGTGGTTCCGGTCGTGCACATTCAGTCAGGCAGGTTTCCCTGTGAAGTCGAGCATCGTTTTGTCTTTTGGCCGGGCTGAAGGCTCGAGCTGCGAGAATTTGTGTTACTTTGAGGTTTTGAGAGGCAATGAAAGAAACGGAGAAAATCTAATATGTTTCTTTCACAACGTTACTGGTAGTTAACTAGTGTAGGTAAAAAACTGACAGTCTAAAATTGCTTTGCTAAATTTGAATGTCAGTAAAAAGTAGGCAATAGAAAAAAATTAAAGGGTATATCTAAATATGGAGTTGCGGACATATCTGTTATATTTAAACTACATTTTAACCTCTTCTATTTATATGTGGTGGTATGTGTATAATCTGGAGGGCTTGATTGAACGCGAGCAACAGCAATTTCACAATGAAAGCCAAAGAGTTTATTCTGCTGTAGACGTAGTGTATGTCCTTGTTAATCGGTGTATATATAAAGGCTGAAAAGTATGCAGTGAGACATTTTTATGTTGTTTAAGAGAGAAAATGATATTTGATCTAGAGTAAACATGCCGTTTCCAGAAAATCTCCTTCCCGCACTTCTGTTGCAGGCGTATCTCCTATGAGCTTTGGTGGCACTTCTTCTTGGACAGAGCGTGAGACCGCTCCGTAGTGCTCATTTTCACGACTTACCTCTGCTGTGGCACAGTTTGAAACACCGCGTTTTAATTTGGAAAGCTATGATGGGAAGTGGATTGCTCTTGCATGCTGCTTGCATCAGATGAAATCCCTCCTTGGCACAACTTCATTCCGATACGAAAAACCTATTCCAGGAACAAAATACATAGTTATGTTTGTTTGATAATGCATCATATAAATATTAATTGCCTGCCCAAAGGGAAAACAATAAACATATGTTTTCATTTTAGCTGCAGATACCAGATGCTTGGATAGACAGTGGGGTGAAGGGAAGGGCCTCAGCTTGCAGCCACACGAGCTGGGCTCTGTGGGACCACTCGTGTCTGGGAGGCTGCTTTGTGTGCACAGGGGGCTGGAAAGCCAGGAGCTTGCTGTTGCGTTCAGCTCTTCTGTTGTGATTTGGTTTAACGTGCACACAAAGTGATACGATATCCAGGTGCCTATTAGAGTGTTTCAGACCTTCTGGGTCTGCCAGGTAGCTTTGAACTACCCGTACCTAATTAGCTGCTGACTAACAAAAAGGGTTGGCGTGGAGGAAGTCATCAGCACCGGCAGACTTGCAGCGCTGCACCAGGCAAGTTGAGCAAATACGAGCTTAAATGTGGTTCCAATCAGCGCAGTTTAGACACCCAAGTTTTCAAGTTTCTCCAGGAGGTCTGTAATGAAACAGGCTTGTTTTCTTTTCACCTCACAAAGAAACAGCAACGGGAGAAAAAATGTCTTGGACTTTGCTCTGGGTGACGAGCTGGTCGCTGCGTGTGGCAGCCCTTGGAGCGAGACCGCATTGGGACTGAAGGGCTCAGGGAGCATCGCCACAAGTCAGGGAGCACAGCCTGTGGCCAGCACACAGCTTCCTCTCCAGGCAGGGGATGGGGCTGTCCTGCGGCACCTGGGCTGCCAGCTGGGAGGGAGCAGCTGCTCTGACTGAGGCTGTGCAGGTGCAAGAACTCTGGAGAAGATGCTCTTCCCCATTAATCTCCCCTCATCCCAAATATCCCTCACACCAAAGCCTGCTGAGCAGGCTTCTTGTGCTTCTGCCTTCCACTGGCTGCTGCAAGTGGTCCATAAGGGTGTATTTTTGCTAACATTCTGCTGCTATTAAGTGTGTATCAGAATGCATCTTTTTCATATTCCTGTTGCTGAGAGCGGTGGGCTAGGAGCAGCAGCTTGCTGCTCAGCGAACTACGTACAGCAAAATGTTTTGCAAAATCTGACTGATTTCTTCTAATTTGTAAGTCATGTAGGCTTGCCAGTTTGAGCATTTCATGATACCTTCTGGCTTTGCATTGGGTTTATTACTTTATTTTTGGCTTATTAAGCATAGATGTACACAGTATATTTGACCTGATTTGACTGACGCACGCTTTTTGAAGAAGCCACGTACAGTTTTTGACATTCGGTAGCTATGCTGCATGCAGTTAGTGTGTGATTTGTTTTAGTGTAATTGAGTGTATGTGTGAAAATCATATGGCTTTACTGAGCTCCACATGTATCTTCTTTGCAAATTACTCTTAGTGTCAGTAGAAAAAATTAAATATGACAGTCAAAGAAAATGGATTTTAGACAAATTTCTTGTCTATCGTGGTTTATACTTTTATTTTCTGTGTAATTAAAAGAATTAAAAGGGCTTTGGAAAGAAAAAGACTTAGAAGCTGTACAGAAGGGAAGTCTTGAAGCAAAATTCAGTTTTCTAAGAAGGCTTTGTCAGTTCTGAATGAACTCTAATAAATTTAAACCTGGTGTTTTAAAATTCTGTGTATAAAACGGACTGTTCTCTGCAGAGTTCACAAATTATACACAAAGGATTTATAGTATAACTACAGAAGTAACATTAAAATGTTGCATAACAACTTGCATTGAGACTAAACTGCAAACTCTGCTTGAGAAAGAAGCTGATTTGCAGGACCCGTGTGAAGCAGGTATGGCAAAAGCTGTCAATCACTTCTCCAGAGAAGCACTGTTGCATTGACTGTTCTGACTGCAGTTGGCTCTTCAAAGACCTGCAGAGTTTTTTACACAGGTTTGTGCCTATGGCATTAAAAGCAGGTTTGGAAAAAGAAAACTAAAAAAGAAAAAGATTTTAAATCAAATGAAGACTAAGTAGGCATTTTGTGCTTTTTCCCCAGTTTCATTATATTTACCCAGAATGTGAATCTGGGAAGTTGGGCCAGTGCTCTTCATTCCTTCGCCACGTTTATAAGTTCTCTGGTATTTTTATGAATTTATAGCAAACAGTCTGTAGTGTGCTCTGTATCTCTAGTGATCAGGACTAACCAAATCATCTGTCACCAATATGTATGTCAACATCCTGAAACCACAGAGAGCACTCTTAATAGGCACAACCAAGGTTTCACGTCAGTGAAGCAATTCATCACGCTCTCGAAATGAAGAGCACAGAGGAATCTGAGATTTTGGTTCTTCCATCGTCTATGCAGAGAAGTCAGATCTGCTGTGATGAGCCTGAAAAACTGTGTTGTGGGGGTAGGCTCAACTTCATCGAGTTGTAGTCATCTAAAGGTTGACCAGCTAGAGGACAGCAGTTGCCAGCTCCCTCCCTCAGCAAAGGACAGATTACTTTGCCAATTTGAGACAACCACCTCAGCCTGGGAAAGCCTCTGGGAAGCAGCCTTTGTCCATCTTTTCTATGATCACAAAAAGGATAGAAATGGTTTAATGGTTTTTCTATTGAGAGTCCATTCTATTCATAAAGGAAAGGGAAATACCCACTTCTGGGCAGAAGGTGATGCAGCCATACAGGTGGTACACCTGGGGTACATCCCCTGTATCTCTCAGGGCCCAGAGCAGTAATGCTGCAGTTAGGGTCTGGTTTGCTGCAGGGCACAGGGGTACAAGGAAGGAGACTCCTTCTACTCTTTCTCCTCCTCCTCCCCCTCCTCTCCCTTTCGGCTACCAACCCCAGCGATGTGCTGCATGTAACACAGGACAGGCAAACCAACGGGCAGTGGGGCTGCCACGCTCAGAGAAACACCCAGCCCTTGTCCCTGTGCCTCGTACATGGGTCACAGGTTCCGGTGAGTTTTGGTCCAGCATGGGATTTATATCACTCCCTCCTCACTGTGTTGGTTCTGCAAGGCTAAAGAGGAGTGAGAAGTAGTAAAAATCTATTTTGGTCACTGAAGTAAGCAGACATGAGTCAGAATACTCACTGGGAACAGATCTGGTGGATGAAAAGGTGCCATTTTTACATAGTCACTTCTCTGACCATGCCCTTTAAACTCTTACAAAAATAGAATACTTTCTCTGGCACTTCTCTTGGAAAGCAGAAATAAGAGTTAGAGTGAGGATGTTTGCTGCACTTTGGTCCCCGCTTCAAAACACAATTTGTGTCTGAGTTTTGTAAAGCATATGTAACATATGTTTAACACCAGGGAAAATAGAAGGCATTTGGATTTTGTGGGGAGGGGATTTGGGTTTGGATAGTTTTAACATTTGTAGTGGAAAAGTGTGATTCCCAGTTCCTGTCTGTGAACGGTTGGATGAATTCTGGCAAGCTTTCTGTCCTGATTTCTGGCATCCTCGCTTCCCTGCAGACGTACGCTTCTGATCAGTAAACTCATGCAGAGCACAGTGAGGCTCCTTTTGACCATCCACTCCGGGTTCCCCTTGGACTGCGCAAAACAAGTGGTCTGAGCTAAAAATGAGCTTGAAACCACATTGACGTAAGCTGGGAGTGTTTATGGACCTGCGAGGTAACAAATCATCGCTGGCAACCGGGATCTTGAAGTGGTGCTGTTGATGGGCACATGAGATGGCAGCATCCTCGTGCTGGTGAAGTTAATTGAGCTCAGCTCTTCTGTGCTGGCTGTGGACCTGTGGACCAGGGGGTGCAGGGGATGTTGGCTCTCATGTGTATTGCATTGCTCACTGGGTAGTCAGGGAAATAATTAGCAAGGCAAAGGATTTCGCAAGAGGTCACTCGCAGCTAAGTAGGTGATGCTGAATTTTTGAACTCCTGTCTCAATTTTAGTGACTTGGTAGGAAGCTAGAGCCTGGCTGGTGCAATGAAACTGAAAAGCAGTGGTGCACTTCAACGCATGTGCTCTTGTGGACGTTTGTCAGTCCTGTTGTTCTCCTTTGGACCAGTTACTCTCTTGAAAAAAAGCAACAAGCATGTTTAACATATTTTTCCGTTTTCAGTTGGATTTACATGGAAAAAACCGCCAACCCATAAATTTATCTTCCTCCTCCATTCCAGTAAAAGTCATGGAAGAGTTTGAAAGCTCTGAATTGGTGTTCAGTGGCTGAAATCTCAACCTTGCTGAAGCTTCTCTGTTAACTTCCAGGGGTTGCAGAATAGTACATCTCAACAGTTTCTTCCTAATGTTTCCACTGGGCCTCGGAGACAGTGTGTTTTCCTTGTGAGGCTACTACAGAATTTAAGGGCACTGTCTTTTTAGCACAGGAAACAGACACTGCTTTTCCTCTTGGTAAAATTTCCCTTAAACAAAGAGCATTTCTACTTTCTCTGTGTGGATTCATCTTTCCTGGGTTGGAGACATGGGTCCTACACCTGCTTACCTCCTGCTCAGTCTCTTAGCATCAAGGATTCAGTGAAGATTTGCTGTCAAGATTTCCTAATTTAATTCCTCACAGGGCCAAGCAGCTTCCTATTGCAGGGGAATCCTAATTTTTCTGTTTTAAATTTAAAAGGTGTATTGATATGATGACATTTACAGCCAAGTGCATCCCCTTTTATACATTGGCTCCTTTTCTTGCAGTGAGACAGGTGATGTCAGCAGGTAGGAGAAGGGAGGAAAACCACCACAGGCTTGGGACATACAAGACTGTCACTAATCTGACATGGTAAATGGAAGTGAAGGTGGACTTCCCTTCTCAGCCCTGCTCACATTGTCTGGTATAGAGCTGAAGAAAACATGGGGAAACTTTAAACAGTTGTTTTTGGGTAGAACTGGTGCTTGATAAAGCCCCTTGGTTTGCTTTCCACCACGGACTGAGCACAGAGGTTGCACCTCAGAGCCCAGGATCTCTCTGTTCTGCTGTCGGGGTACTGCAGTGAGGTTCAGCTGGTGATGTGCCAGGGTCAGCTCTGTCACACTCGAGTGTTTCTTAACCGCTGCAGACTGAAGGTCTACCTGAATTTTTTAAAACTGTATCCCCATTTTTTGTGTGTGCGTGCCTAGCTGTTGTTTGCCTGGGGGAAGGAGGAATGAATGAAGAACTTAGCTTTTAGGTAAACAAAAAGTTACTGTTGTACTGTTAAAATTACAAGCATTCTAAATTAGGTATTGACAGCAGTTGAGAACTGGTTCTCAACTATGCCTGCTGGCAGGCAACTAGATGTCTACCAGCTCCTGAGGGAAGCCTTATTGCAGGCTGTGAGAATAACTCATTAACCAGTTAGTCTACGGCAGTGTTACTCAACATATGGTCTGTGGGCTGCTGGTGGTCTGGAAGACATTAGAAAGTGGTCTGAGAAATGATTGCACAAGAAAGGCAGAAATAACCCCACATAGACAGATGCTCGTTCCCACACCACTCGCCGGCATGTGCCCGTGTCACCAAGCTGCCCTGCGTCAGCAGGCTGTGCTGAGATGTAATTGCCTTTGCCCCCTGTTGTGAGCCCAAATGGATGGACCTTGAGTAATGGCACAAGAGGGGAACCTTTGCTTGATCAGATCGATGCGGAGCAAGTCTTCCCACATTAAAGAGGATGACTGCTTTGCCTCTTCTTTCTGGTGTTTTTGAGGCATGGAGGGGCTAAGGGATGCTGCTTCTACATCCATGTTGCTAGCAGTAATGAATGCTACAGGGAAATAGACGGCGGCAAACCCATTTCCTTCACAGTGGGAGGAAAGTAGTAATTCAGGAGACCATTAAACTTTAGAAATACCTCTACAAGGTCCCTACAAAGATACACTCCATTTAGATTAAAGTCCCATAGGGCCAATTACCTGGGAAGAACATAAGAACTTAAACAAAAGCTGAGTTAGGTATGCTGCCCACCAATGGGTTTGAACAAAACTGGATGCAGTGAGAAAACACTTGTGTATTATGAAAGTGAGAACATTTAGAGTAGTTCTGTGCAATAACCAACTTTTACAGTTCCCCCAGGATCAGTGTGCACAGGAAATATCTGTGGCATGCTTGCTTTTCCTGGAGATGACAGCAACCCTTTGGCAACCACTTTATAATACGTGCTCAATACTTTTCAAAATGTTGGGCTGTTGTTTTATGAACGTGCTTTGATTTTTGTGTGCCAGAGCCTTTATGCTTTGCTTTCTACTCCTCCTAACTTGCCCGTTCCCCTTCCAACCCTGGATACTTCTCCTTGAGTGCCATTCCTTAGCTGTGAGGGTGCCTCCATCTTTCTCAGCACTAGCACTGGGATGGGGCTTGAGGAAAAAGGGCAGCAAACAAAAGTCCTTTATGTTTCTTGTATGAAAATAACCTCCATGGCCTGTTATGATCTATGTCCAGGTGACTGTGGGCTCCTGAAGATGGAGAGATGACTTGACACCATGTTGTGGATGGTGGATTAGGGCAAACAAGTATGAAACACTTTGTTTCAGTCTGCATTTTCTAAGAGTCAGTAGAGTAATTTGCACAAGACTGCAAAGCAGAATCCAGTGCAAGCACTGGAATAGTCTGCTTTTGCTTCAGCTGATAGACTACAGTTTTAATTGACCAGTTAGCTATTTTCAATCAGAGCTGAGCACTGGATTGCACTAAACTTTCATGCAAGGGATCTGGAAAATGAGCCAGTCCTAAGACGCTGTAGCAACAAGTTACTGAAAGTGTTTACTGATGCAAATTACTGCATGGTTTTGAAAGTGCTTCTTCCATTTAACATCATAAAAGAACTTTCTTAAGTGAAGGCACGATAAACAGTCTGAGGTCTAATAACTGAACATGCGTGTCTAAATGGTTTCAAAATACTTCTTGCTTAAACAAGAATCATTAATGTTGTAACTGATAATGAGAAAAATGCTTATACCATTAGTGGTTTACCACTTTGGTTCTGAAAGGATAAAAACAACTTCATAAAAGAGACCACAGACTGTCCATTTTCAGCTTCAGTGTAGGGTGAATGCTTCGGAGAATATGAAACCCATCATTTAAAATAATAATTTCATATTTGTGTTTGGGAAGCATGGTCAGAATGCCCTTTGAGCATGCACAGTGACTCAGGGCTGGGTGGCTGCAGCTCAGGGGACAGCATTTTGGCTGGCCCTGGTGTGGTGCTGGGAGCCCCTGCCCCGTGTTTCCTTGCTGCAGTGCTGCAATGGGGTATCCAGCTTGCCCTCCTACCAGGAGCCATGCAGGTCTTCCAGCATGTCTCTGGGACCCTCACTGGGGTGAGCAAGTCTATGTCTTCCTTTCTGCCAGTGATGGTGCTGGGCTGGGCAGGTTCGTGAGGACAGCCCCTGATCCTTTCTGTCTTCTCCCTGGCATTTCCTGCTGCAAGAGAAGTTGTTTTTTTTCTATGTGATTGAATCTCAGTTTGAGCTCAGGGAGCTGGTAAAGGAAACAAAAGATTTTAGGTCTCCCCAGGGCACTGGTGGGACGTGGTGGCTCAGGAGCAGTGTCAGTGGTGATGGTATGGCCCCAGTGAACTTGTCCATCAGTACTAGCTGCTTGCTCCTTTGAGGACAACCCCACCCGTTCTTCTGAGCCCTTTCTTCCCCTGGACAAACCAGGCTGGAACCCCTCCCCTGCTCTGATTGGTGGAAGGACTCTCACTGCCTTGGGTCAGAACTGGAGTAAACCCTGGAGAAGATCTGGTGTTCCCTCTTCTGAAAGTTAAATTTGACTCAATGCGCTACATTCTAGCCTTGTCTTTAGTAAGTGCAGCTGGAGGTGGTAGCATTCTCTCAGACTGTCTCTGATTATAACTACGACTGCTAGAGGTTTTACTGATGCTTTGTGCGGCCGTACTATATTGACTACGATGTTTGCTCTTACGTAAAAATGGAAAGTTCCCCACACTCCCCTCATTAAAATGACTGTTGTGCCTTGTTCAAAATGAAAATCAATCAAAGAAGGAACACAGCTGGGCAAATGACAAGAGAAACAGAGCTGTGCCAAGGTGAATTTTTATGGAAATGCTCTCTGAATAGTATTTCCATGAAAAGGAAACTTACAGATGTAGGCTGCGCTTGCATGAAGGAGGGTGTAATGCACCACACCCTGAATCTGATAAGGTCTATTAGCTTCTCACATGTCTTAAGTTTAGACAACAGAGAGGCTGTACTTAAGACTCAAAGGTTTTCTTCTTTACTGCCATGTAATCACGTTAGCCTCAATATTGGAAAAAAAGAGAGGAGAGGGGATGTTTACAGAAGAAACATTTCAAATATAAAGTTAACCAGTCTACTGTAAAGGAAATTTTCAGTATTGTAGGAAATCAGACTTGACCTATCAACAGCATCTTAGGTGTGACAATAACTTGAAAGTCTGTCTGTGTCAAGCTGTGTGGTGGTCCTCTTTGTGAAGGAGCATGAGTGGCTTAGTAACTGCAGAAAGTTGTTCCTGTTGATGGCAGCAGGACTTTTCTCATTCGCTTTACTAGAAAAAGAATTAGGGAAGCAATATAAAAAGCAAGTGATGAAAGATGATTGATGTTAGCGTTCAAAAAACGGGAGAGGGGAAAAAAAAGTAAAATGGTAAAAACATCATCCTACACTTGAAATTGCCACACTTAGATCTACTTAGACATATTTTCTGGAGGTGTTGTAGTCTTTTCAGTGGGCTGCTTTCCAAATGACCTGACCAATTTTACTGTAGACTTACTGGCTATCAGCAGAGCTCTTGCAAAGGTTGATTTTTTGAATCTGTTAGTTTTCCCTTGTTTCTGGGATTTTTCATTTCATACCAATCAAGTTTGAAATGTGCTGAGAGAGAAATTCTTGAGAAAGCCTTGGAATTTTTCAGCCTATTCCTGCATGTCACTTTCTGAAATAAATGGGAATGCATTTTTTTAATTTATGATAGCTTATAACTTCATGCTATTGCTACTCTAAAAATAATAATCCAGGGCTGCTTAACTGACTCCATTGTTTACATTTCCTTTTGACACTTCCAGCAATAAGGTAGAGGTAGTAGTAGTAAGCATGTTCTCCTATCGTCCTCTCAAAACTTGTCAAGGTCAAATAGAACATGACCGTGTGTGGATTTTCAAGATAAAGGCAGTTGTCAAATGCCATAATGTATTCATAAAGGTCTGCAATGGAGATCCAGTTACAGAAAAACATTGAATTAGGTAGCTCTTGGCTCTGGTAGTTGGGAGTAGAGGTGAGTGACTGTTGTTTTTAAACAATATTAGGTTTGCCAAAAGGAAAAAAGAAAGAAAAAGAAAAGGAATCTCAGCAGAACTGAATTGGTGAGCAGATTTGCTCATGGCATTTAAAAGAATTAGAAGATGTGCATTACAAGGGGTTGGTAGCTCTGATGCTGCCCCATACTAATGCAGATCAGTCCCCTGCATCTCAGTCAGTTTTGGAGCTAGGGATCCATGGTTATTGAGCATCTCAAGTGTGTGTTCTGCAACAAGCCCTGGCAAAGTAATGGGGTCACCTGCCAGCAGCACGTGAGAATGCATCCCTGCTCATTGGGTGACACAGGGCACTGAGGATGCTCCTCTCACCAACCTCCCAAGCTGGTATGAGGCCCATATAATAAATATAATAAGCCATGGAAAATGCATCAGTAGCACGTGCTGACATCAGTGGAACCCACATGGGAATGGAGAAGGGATCCTGTTACCCCCTGCTCAGCTGCACAACCCTTAAATCCAGCCAGGAACTAAATGTTAACCCTTTCAAAGCTCTCCCAGTGAAGAGGGAGAGGGCAAGACAATGTTTCTTTTTTTGTTGAGGTTTAACCTCAGGTCTATATAAGAACAGACGTACCATGGGGAAACAAAAATGCAAATGGATCAGCAAATATTGTGGATGGCAATGGCTGTCCTGGGGTGAGTGAGCACAAAGCCAAGTTCAATCTGCTGCAGTTAACAAACTGTTTGTGCTGTGCTCTCATCCTCTGCAGCGTCAGAAGAGCGTTGGAGTGAATTACAGCCTTCTGTTTACTCTAGGACTGGTTATTGTCCCTTGTGTAGTGGAGACACGTTTCACTACAAGGAGCCATTCATGGGACATTCTCCTGAAAAGAAGAAAAATCAGTTTATGCCAATGCAGGACTTCCTGCTATCTCTGGTTACCCCCACAACCACACACCCACACCCACAAGCATGCTCATGCATCTTCTGCTTAGCACTAGAAAAGGGATATTACGTCCCGGGGTTATTTCCCCAGTGCTTTTATTTTTCAGCCCACTACAGGAAGGGTTCGTAGAGTAAGCATATCCAGAAAGATGTTTTTGTTCCCCACCTTGGGTTTCAGTCCCAAGACTGCCAATTAAATTATCCCATAAATCCTCCATTATAGGTAGTAAAACCTAATTTTAGATTTCCTGCCCACTCTAGTGTCCTGCCTGATTGCTACCAGTTGGATAGAGGCTCAACCTGTTAAGCAGACAATTGCAGTGAACTGGCTGTTTCTTTCTGTGCCACATGTGGAGAACTTTTTAATATGTGGCATTTGGTCATAATTCTCTCTGGCTATTTTCTACCTCTTAGTTGCTCAAACTTTTTCTTGAGGCTGAAAAGTAGACATCTGTAATTTATTCTTTTGTCAAGAGGTTTTGTGAGAGAAAAGGTTGTTACCCTGTGGATTAGGAAGTATGTTAATGTAACTGCCACCACCGAAACAATAATAGTTTAAAATCAGCTTTTATATGATTACCTGTTAAAAGAAAACTTCTGTATTAATAGAGGTAACACATTTATGTGTAAGTTGAAAGTATTTCAGGTCATCTGAATATAAATGCATCCTTTCCCTTCTTGTTCAAATGCAAACATATTATTTAGCTGCAAACAGTGTTAGTTTTCTTGAGGTTAGCTTCTGCCAAGCATATTGTCACTGAGGAGTGTTTTATTTCATATACAGCCTCTCTAAAGATTCCTATTTTGTTCTGACTGTAAACAACCCCTAGCTTTGTATTTTTCTCCATAAGCTGTACTGAGAACATATGTTAAGTTGTTACAAAAAGTGGCTTTATCGTGTGAAAATGGCGTAAACATCGGAGCATCAGTGCCCTGATCTTTAGGCAAAAGAGTACCTGCTTTGAATTGAGATTTTGGTAGAAATCAAGAATCTGTCTGTAAGGAAATCTGGATCCTAAAATTCTCCAAGAAATTAACACCTTTCTTTGGCTCTTGTTGTTAACCTGGTAAAATCTCCGACTCCTCCAAATCAAGTATTTTGATACTGTAGAGATACCTGAGTGGATCCTGCACCTTAACAAAGTGCTGTCTTTTTAGATGAAACTGTCTTCTTTGCCTGAATAAATCGGTGATGTTTTAACAACTCTATGTCAAATCAGGAATGTCCGTGGCAGTCAGCAAGAGGCTTTTTCATCTCCAGAGTACAGTGACAGGAAGCTGCAGGCTTTAATTCAGATACAGAGTGCATATAATCTTATGGGCATTTGCAAAAGGGAAAAGTACTGCTGACAGATGTCATGTTGAGGAAGGAAGCACTGCTTCTGAGACTAGCATAACACATGTGCTGGACCAGGACTTTCCTCTGAGCTGTGGCTTTGGCAACCCATCAGCCTAGTGAGGTGACAAGAGCTCAAGTGAGCCTGCGGGCAACAAGCACAGCACATGCAGGTAGTGCTCACGTGGCTGCATGATGCTTGATTACCCCCATCACCCCTGATCTAATGGGTGGCAGCCCTGCCCACGGCATGGGTTTGGAACTGGATGTTCTTTAGGGTCCCTTCCAACCCAAGCCGTTCTGTGATTCTATGATTCTGTTAAACTGGGGGAAAAGTGGGCAATGATTCCTAAGCTGATGGAAGAAAAGGTCAAGAGACACTTACATGCACACAGTGTGGTATCTCAAGTCTCGTTGCTTTGGGCTAAATATGGATCCACAGCATTTCCCTTGCTAAATGGATCTTCTCCACCTAGCTTTGTTTATTGTACTGTGACTGTATGTGGGGAGATTATCATTTGTTAAGTGATGCCTGAAGCACTGTATAAAAAATAAAGCATACATAAAGACTAACAAAGAAAAGAAGAAAGGAATTTAGGCCTCCCGGTCACAGTGCTGTTCCTTAATGATTGCTGAAATATTGTAGGCATTTTTCCTCTCACGCTAGTTGTCCAACTTAGGTACGTGTAAATATGAGGGGCTGTCCAGGCAAGAAGGAATGGTCCCATCAGTGCTCAGGAGTGGAGAACAGACAGTTCGATAGAGAATGTATGATGCAGGAAACAATCACGGGTTTTGTACTAAAGTGCAAGGGTGACCAACTGTGCTGTTTGGGGCACAAAGCTCTGTGAGCTGCTGGATTTCTTGGCTGTGTAGTTTGCTCCAGAAACACCCCTTGTAGCAGGATTGTGCTGCTCAACCCCAACTTTAAGTGTGTAGACACAGTGTCTGTAAAGAAAACCTTGAAATGTAATCGAAGTCACTGTAACCATTCAGCAACATCTCTATCTGTGTAGACAGCATGGGAAAAAAAATCTCCGAAACAGAGAACACTTGATTTATCTGTGTATAATTATGAAACCTAACGTCTAAAATGTCAGTACTGTAAGTTATTTCCTAGTTGAACGTTTGGTATCAAACTAGCAGCAACACCTTCATCTGTGCCAGGTATTCCAGCTTTCCTGTCTAGTATATTCTGTATTTCAATACCCATTTGCTGTACTCTGAATTTTTAATTGGCAAGCAGTAAGAAGTGAAGATAACTCGATACCCAGTCTAGTACCAGAAGGAATTCTACATTGACCAGGTACTTTCAGACTTACCTCATTTACAAATATTAGCTTTTTCCATTGAGCTGAGAGTTTTGCTGAATGTCCAACATCTTGCTTGGGAATGCTCTTAATTCTAGGCATCCGGCTGCAGAATTTGAGCTAGGCTTGTGTCAAGCCTATGCTGTCTTGAATATGCTACTGTTACCAGAAAAAAAAAAGTCTCTCTGGTATGCTAAGAAGAGGGGACGTGCTGGGGTTTGCAATTTTAGCATTACAGATTCTTTATTATTAATAGATTAGTGGGGATTTTTCCAAAGACTCCTATGAGTCACAAGAGCTCCTGTTACTAAATTTCATATACTCATTTATTTATACAACTATACATGAGGTCTTATGGTCTTTTCAGCCCAGAAAGAGCCAAGGTACTGTAAGCATAAGTGCAGTTTATTGAGTTCTGGAGATCATAAATATCTCCTTTAACATCTGATTTATCTTGAACTATGTGCATTGAAAGAAGTGTCTCAAAATGAGGAAAGAAGGGCATATGCTGCTCCTTTGCACAGCCTGTGTATTCATACCCAGAATGAATCTTTGGCAGAGTAGTTAGAATTAATTTTCACCACCGAGGCAGTTTTACTTCATGTACTGAGAGGTTATATGAGTTTTATAGGTTCATTTATTTTGCTGATTAACAGTCACATCCTGCTCTTGACAAAGAATCCTGTTTTTTTCATCCATGTGGCTTCCCCAAGATGAGCAGAAGAGATAAAGTCATAGGTAGAGGGAAGTGGTGAGAACAAGATTGTCGAGGGAGGAAATTCTGTGTTCTTCCTTTTCCCTCCCAATACACATTTGCCTGAGCTTCATGACAACATTTTGGTTTTGTACCATGCAGAAACCACTCAGGCACACTGCAGCAATGCAAGACCTC
This sequence comes from Penelope pileata, assembly GCA_013396635.1. Taxonomy (NCBI): domain Eukaryota; kingdom Metazoa; phylum Chordata; class Aves; order Galliformes; family Cracidae; genus Penelope; species Penelope pileata. Next base: position 588,153 of record WBMW01005326.1, read on the forward strand.
AATATACCAGTGAGGCAGCTACAGACAGTGCCACATGGAGAATCCTTCATGGTGGGTAATATTCAGAAAGGGTCGTCATCAGCTAAATGGACATCTGGGTGTATCTGCTGCTATCAACCCACCAGAAACACTGGTGGTTCAAAGGTGACTCGGTGGTCACAGATCAAGGTGTTTCCTATTGACTCCCCAGGTGTTTGATAGCCATTTTCCAGGGCTTTGCCACTGCCCCAGTTAGCCTTCACTGCAGGAGCTCACACATCTGGTAACCCACCTACCTCCTCCATTGCCATCATCAATGACTTTGGATGTCTCATGCTCCAAACAGCCAGAGAGAGCCTGGAAAACTGATTGGCAGCACAACCATTAAACAGGAATTGTTGAGACCTTGCTGGGTTTTAGAAACTGCTTTATATCAAGGTGCTAGCTAGAAGAAATAAGTGGCATGTATGGAAAAAAAAAAAATCAGGACCAGCTGATGGTCTATGTTCTGTCAATCCTTCAGCTTCTTCAGGCTGTTTACTCTGTAAGTAGAAAGTCTGCATCTTTAAGGTTGTATGTGTCAATCTAAATTTGTACATGTTTTTGCTAAATGATTTTATTTCGTGATTTTTTCCATGCCAAGTGCCAGAAAAATAACAGCTACGTTCAAACTAAAGTTTATGTAAAGCAAGTGGGTAAATGTTATGTATATCATAATAATGTAGGCTAGAGTAATTCTTCTTTACTGAAGTGTAACTAAGCTATTTAAAATAATTAATGAGTTTTGTTGTTCTCTGCTGTCCATTTTGAGTCTTACTATTAGCAGATGGGTGCTGAGCAGATTTTGAAAATCTGTTCTCTTTCTTGTCTTGACTGGATTAACAAAACCACTTAGCCTACTTAGAAAATAATTGCCTATACTTCTTGCTCCCATGGGAAAGAACAACATTCTGAGAAATTTTTTTAATAGTGTTATCTTTATTTTTCTTTTTATCTTACCACTACTGAAGTGGAATGACAGGTAGGCATCATTTTCTTGAAAACTGAAGGTGATTAGGGAATGTCCCTATCTCATTTCTTTCAGCTATAGTAATAATGATGATAATAATTATAATTTAAGAATGAAGAGCATTCTGAATAGTTGAATGTCACTACTATTCAACAAAAGAAAATAATATGGTTTTGTTTCCCACAAGCAAGTAAAAGTGGTTCATCAAGACATCGAGGTGATGGTGATAAATATTGTACCTAAAGGCACAAAATGCAATGATAATATAAAAAAAAAATAAAAAAATGATAAAACAATCTGAATGCCTATCTATCTGTAGGCAAACATGAAACAAGTTGTTCTTTTCTTTCAAAATGGTCTGTGCAAGCACAGCTGGCTGTGCACTCCCTTATTGATGGGATGGCAAACTTCCTGCTGTGTGCAGGTAGTGCAGAGCTGCCCTTCTACTGCGCTGAGCTGTATGGTACCTTCCATCATGCCCTCTGCTGTGCTTCCTGTCTATGTCCCTGCCATAAAGTAAAAGCTATTTTCCAAGATAAGAAAGGATTTAAAAGGTCATAATGGTCTCAATAACCCATGCACACACTGGGCAAATGAGACAGTATGTGCTTAATTCTAAAAAGTATAGTAAAGACTGGCAGAAAGTAGAGTATTTGGTTATCTTCCTTTATCTTCTGACATGACAGCTGGCCAATGTTTAATTCTGCTTTTCCTTTGCTGTTCTCAACCAGGAACATATTTTAGGAAACAAATTCTCTCCTGACTTGCCTCATACATGTTATGCTTTTGCCCTTTACTTGCCTTCTACATGATGACTGCAGAGACAGCCTATATCCTGAGGGCCTGTTAGCTGAGCAGGGAGTCTGCCTGGAATGAATTTTTCCAGTGATTGCGGAAAATATCAGCTATGGGATGGGTGCACTGTTTACCTGTTAATTCACATGGGTGCATACAGGAAAAGCATGCTGGGTGGGAGGGTGTCATCCGTGTTAATTTCCAACAAGCTTGTAACTGAGTATATAGCTGGTGATGGTTTAAATCTGTAGTCCTAAATCGATGGAAGTCCAGTTACTGGAAGTATCTTGTTTTTCCACAGTTGAGATGAGAAGAGGGTACATTTATAGAAGCAGGAAATTCTCTGTAAGGATTTCATTTTCCTAAACTCAAATTATTATTTTTAAGTTACTTGAACAATCTCCTTTTCTTTATGGTAAAGAGTTTGGGTAGATATATTTATAGGCAGTCTTTTTAGTTATGTTTACCTTTCATTTGTTTCACAGACTTCCAGAACAGTGAGTGGGAGTCTACAATTGTGTTTTAGGACATTTAGGATATTAAGTTTTTCTTCTGTGCGCTTCTTAAGCACAGTTGTGAATGCGACCATTAGAAGCATGGTCCCTGAGCTATTTCTGTGCTTTCCTCAAAAGTTCATGAATTTGACTCCCTTACTAGTCCATGGAAATGCATTTTTAGGGCTTTCTGAACACCCAGACCTCAGTTCAAGTCCCTGCCATGGTTTAAGTAAAGAGTAGATGTAAAATGGGACCAACCCTGTTTGAGATATCCTCAGTATAGCATTAAAAGATGCTGTCAGAAAGGCCTCCTTCAATCTCCTCTGTCTGAGTGGGTCTGTTTGTGTAAAAACTTTAGTCCTAGAGTCAAAAGGACTCTGGTCACATGGTTGAAACGTGCAAAGTAGGATGCATGCATACTAGTCTCTACTACAGTGAATGTCTATTTATGCACAACATAACGGTGCCAGAAGGTGCAGTTAAAAGACCCATTGTGCTTTTGCGTGTCCCGTTGCCTGTGTCTTAAAGCATACTCCTGGGAGTCCAGGGCTGTGACTCAGACGCAGGGTGGGGCTGAACCTGCCCCTGCCCACTGCCAAGCCAGAGCAGCAGCCGCCGAGCAGCTGGGGCAGGGAGAGATTGGCTGTACTGGGGTGAAGAGCTGTGGCACTGCTGCGTTTTGTTTTCTCTTTGTTCCCACTGCACCTTTTGGAAGCAGAACTGTTCTCCAAACTTGGTTCAAATGTTCTGATAGGGTGGCTGAAAGTTGCATTTTTTTCACTGAAAAATTTCCGAGATGTCATCATCTCTAAATTTAAAAAAGAAGTGTCTTGCTTGGAGCAGTTCCTACTAAGAAATAAAAATATCAGCAGTATTCCCGTCACCAATGCCACATTGTTCTGTACTCTGCTCTGCAGGATTTCAACGTGCTCTGCTTGATTTTGATTTCAGAGGATGAGAATACACTTGTATTTTTAGGTAAATATATTTCATCAGGCTGTCCTGCCTCACAGCCAGTTCTCTTTGGACTCTACGGGAATGCTGCCACTGTTTTCAATGGAAGACTTGCTCTTTATCCCTGTGGAAGGAATTTTAAGCTAAGTCAATGAACTCTAGGCTGCAGAGCAGTTTCAGTTCCCAGGAAACTTCTGTGTTGAAACCAGTGCCCATTTTCAGTCCCAATGTGAATAACAGAAGGCATCAATTAAAATGAATTGGCTTATTTTGTTGCAGGTTTGTATACAGATAAGTCTTCTAGTTAACAGCTAATCGAAAGTATGACTGAGGTGAAAGATGTCTTTGTAGCTAGACATGAAGTGCTTATCTCCTTAAATGGCAATTCATGTTTTCTTTATATTCTGCGGCAAGAATTTCACAGTTTAAAAAAAAGAAGATTCTAGATTAGTGAGAGAAGCTGCCCAAATATAGTGATGAAGATGCTGGGCATTTGGTGACTGTTTCAAAACNGGTTTTGTTGCAGATGGTTGTTATACATTCTGAAAGGACTGTATTCTTACAATATGCTCCGTAAGCTATTAAATGCTGTAAAAGCCTGGTAGACTTTATAGTTTGTATCCTGCCATTAGTGTTCCCTCTGAAGTCTGTCAGAGGAACATAATTCCACTCTAATTAAAGCTATTCCCCTTTTCCAAATGTGAAACCGACCTAATTATGACTAATTGTTTAACAAATATAAAGTGGGCCTAATTGTCCCTTACCCCTGGACCACTTTGCCCCGCTTACTCTGAGCTTAGCGGAACCCCTGTGGAGGGCATTTTGCCTCCATTATGCTCCATCACGTCTACGATATGCAGCCAGAGAAAAAAGGAAGGTATCTAGAATGTGGTATTATTCAGTCCTTCTGAAAACACCAGCTCTTTTTTCCTCCTACCTTTCTGCAAGGGGAAAAAAAAGATGTTGGGACCCGTTACTTGAGGCAAGATAGAATCAATTTCGTAGGATCTGTGGCATTGTGACATTGTCTGGGGAAAATCTTGAGTGATTTTGAAGTCATTTGGCACTAAAAACCCAATTCTAATTACATTTTCCTGCCCTCATTTTGCTGTATTGCTCAATCTCAGAGTGCTATCTCTTCCCGTGTTCATCTCTATATTAGTTTGGGTTGGATCTGAAGCCCACTGATATGAAGGGGAATTGACCAGCATCTGGGCCTCTGGTCTTTGTGGATCCTGTTGGCAACTTAGTCAATTTGCTACTTAGTGGAAATTTCGTTTGGAAGGTCTGGGATGCTCAGAAATGAAGCACACAAAAAACATACAACCAGGCTTGTAGATACTCTAAAAGTAAAATTTCAAGTTACTGTGTTTAAAAATTATGGCATACTGCAACAGCCAGCAAAGAAAGGGGCAGTTTCAATACTGATTTGTTTCTTTTTCATCCTAACTATATTTCATTAGCAGGTTGCACAGCGATGAGTCAAAACTTCAGGTGGAAAAGTTAGTGATTTAGTTTTTTAATTCTATTGAAAAAGCACAATCATGGCTGTTATAGATCTGTTATTTGGCATTTATACACACCTGGCACATAAAAATGTGGAAGGAGTGGGGTCTAGATTTAAAGGAAATATGTTGCGTCACTTAGTTACACTCTTTGAACTTTCAGCTTGCCTTTTTTTTTTTCTCCCTATTGGGAGTACATTCATTTAAAGAAATGCAAGACTGATGTTTCAGAAAAAATAAATTTGAATCTACATTCTAGCATGTCTAGAAAAGATTTGTAATGCTGAAATAGAAGGCTTTTAAAATGACTAATAATTTTATAGAATACAAAATGGAAAAATACAATTTTGGTACAAATTTTAGAGCTGTAGCAGGACTTAGAGTACTTATTAAAGCTATGTTAATACCTGTGTTATGACCCAACACGCCAGTGGCTAGGAGGACTGATGTAACCACAACGACCACATGCCTATTAATTTTTCTCCACTGGTAGATGGCAAAAAGGAGTTCTAACATGTAGTCCGCAAGAGATGCCTGCAATGCCTGTTTGGCCCTCAGAAGTAAAACATATCCTGAATCACTATTTAAAGGTTTTGTATATTCTCAATATCATCTCCTTACTAGCAAAACTACGGACAACTACAAATACCCCCACATGAATGGACACTAAATCTGCTCTTCAGATAAACTGAATAAAGTTAATGTGCTGCCTGACTGTTGTAACAAGCCAATGTAGCACTGAGCAAAAGATCAGAAGCAAAAGCATGAATGAAAAAGGTCCAAAGTTCACAGAATAGACAAAAGATATTGTGGTCTTCAGGACCCAATGGCAGGGTGCAGAGAAGATGCATACACATTCTTCTCAGAGGCATACAGCAAAAGGCCAGTGGACAGCACCTGCAAGATGCAACAGTGGAAATTGTGACTAGAAACAAGGGAAAAGAAATCACCCTGAGGGATGCCACACACAGGAACAGATGCCCAGAACAGTAGTGTAATTCTGGCCTGAGAGATATTCAGAGCTGTACTGGGCAAGGCCCTGAGCAACCTGCTGTAATTGGCTTTGAGCAGGCCAGGCCAAATGACTCACAGATCCCATCCAACCTCGTTTGTTCTACGATTCTCCTGCTCCAGTCCACCACATAAACACAGAGGTGCTGCAGGGAGCAGAGAGCATATGGTAGAGTCTCATTGCTAGCTAAATACACATCTTGTCCCAGCATGAGGTGAGATTTCCATGTGTGCTCTATAAGGGGGAGATTAACTCGCTGCAGCAATGCATTTATGGTATCTTGTGGAAGAGCTTGCACTAATACGGGGAAGAAAGGTTTTCTTGGGGGAGCAAATAAAGAACCAGTGGTAAAAGTTGGCCTACATGGAGTTCACCATATGGGAGACCCCAGGGCAACGCTGTACTTGGTGTCCCAAAGGATACTCCAGCTCTGGTCACAGCATCTTTGTAGCTGACACAAAAGCCATATGTTCAAGTTACAGTCAGCAATGTTGATTGTTATTGAAATTGGTCAGTACAGAATAATCAGCAGGGTTTTGGAAGAAAAAATGTCGGGAAAGTTTGGGTAATTTTTAGATGAAATAATTTGTCAGCTCTTGTTGAACATAGGAATGGGAGTGAGGCTTTAAAATGAGGAATATTTTAGGCAGAAATATTGGAAAAAAAATGCAAGCAGTTCCTAGATGTAATGGGAACTGGGGAAATGTAGAGTGTATGGTGAGAACAGGAGAAAAAAAGAAAGGGAATTATTTGTTGCATTAAAAAATGCTAATGGGTCTTGCTGCAGTTCTGGGGAAGATTGGCTATAATCCAAACAAATGTGAAGAGGTATATAAAAGTTTATTCTAAATTTGAACTCTACAATCAGATTTTGAAACACCATAAAATCTCAGAATTTTAATGTGTCTATTTCTCACCGTTGTTTAGCAGGAGAATTTGAGATGGCATCTTTTGTTTTGGAGGGAGAAAACAGAAAAATTTTAGATTATAAGAGTCACACATAATCACAGAATTGCAGGGGTTGGAATCAACCCTCTGGAGATATGGAGTCCAATCCCCCTGCCAAAGCACGTTCCCTAGTGCAGGTCGCATAGGTGAACATCCAGATGGGTCTTGAATATCTCCAGGGAAGGAGACTCCACAACCTCCCTCGGCAGCCTGTTCCAGTGCTCTGCCACCCTCACTGTGAAGAAACTTCTTATGCATATTTGTGCAGAACTTCCTATGTTCTGGTTTGTGGCCATTTCCCCTTGTCCTATCACCACACACCACTGAAAAGAGCCTGGCCTCGTCCCTTTGCCTCCTGCACTTTAGATATTTATAAACATTGATAAGATCCCCTCTCAGACTTCTCCAGGCTGAACAGACCCATCTCATTCAGCTTTTCCTCATAAGGCAGATGCTCCAGGCCCTTTATCTTCTTTGTCACCCTAGAATCACACAGAATTGCAGAAGTTGGAAGGGACCTCTAGAGATAATTGAGTCCAACCTCCCTGCCAAAGCAGGTTCTCTATTAAAATATTGAAAATATTTTCCCTATTAAAATATTGAAGGAAGGTTTTCTTGTGAGCTTAACAGTTTCAGATTAGGTCTGTTGTGAGAAGAGATTCCAATGTATGCCTGAACCAAAAGAAAGAGTGGACGGCCAACTTGGCTACAATCTATGTTAAACTCTTGCGACTAATTCCCATGAGACCTCGTGTATGTCATTTGTGATATATCTACAAGCAATTTGGTGTTATGTGTTGACTACTTGTTTTAAAGAAATAAGCTCAGGTAGCAGAAGCATTTTGGCTACAGCAAGGTACTACAACTAGTTGAATTTATCTCCCAGTTGCTTCCACCTAGCATGGATAAATTTCTGTAGCTTTCCATACTAACAGGGCAATCTGAATGCCCAGCTTTCAACTGCCAGTCTAGCGAGCCTGCTTGCTGAAGGCTCAAGTAGAACAGACTCCAGCCCCAACAAGTTTCTCAGCAATGTAAAGTAGCCCAGGTACTGATGAATGCATTTAGACTGTTTTATGTCATGCATATGTCTCCTTGAATATATATTTACTTTTTCTCCTTTAAGGTTTGTGAGGTGTTGAATTGCTACAAGCGCAGGAACCATGTGACTTCTTCAGCTGTATGGAGTATGCTGGTATTGTTTAGAGGCATGTGAAGGGGCCAGCCCTTAAATACAGTCCCGAACTTACCATTTACATAGGGGGAAGGTATTATTCTGGCTTCCTGAGATGATCTGAGTTGCTTGTTTCTCTAAAATAGCCATGTCTTTCTGCCAGTTCTGAAAATGAACTACTGTCTGCAGCAGTGTTCTCCGTTCAGAGTTGGCACTTCCTTCAGGCACAAATGTGTATGCCCATATAGCAGTTGGAGTCTGATTCTATATGGCTGAAATCTATGGTAGTTTTGGTATTTACTTTAACATAAATGGGACCGGGTCCTGTGCTAGTTAAATGCTTTTGCGAACCATCATGATGGAAGGCATGGCAATAAATGTAATAAGATAATAAACTTTGGCCATATTTCCATAGCCATGCATAAGCCCATCTGTATGCCTCATGTCAATAAAAGCAACTAATTACAGAATAACTAAATATAAAGGGCCCCACTGCTTAGGAAAACTCTCCTGTATTCCATTCCTAAACTTCCTATTTGCATCCACTGAAAGTCTGGACTGTAAGCCATATTTGTTCCACTAAGTCCTGATTTTGAATTAAACCTAAGCAAGAAGATAGCTGTAGCCTCATCCTTGCAAAGGCCTATTCATGTCTTTATACACTGCAAGTAGTCTCACTTGCTCAGGGGAACTGCTTCCAAAGTGCAGAGGTGGTTCCATCTGTAACACTTTGCCATACTGAGGCCTTCCAAAATTCTGCTGGAAAAGCAGATGGGAGGGGAGGAGTCAAACCCACCTTAACTCTGTTACCTCTTTTCTCTTCAGCTGTAAATAAAATGCATAGTGATTGTCAGTTTATCCAAATGCAAAATCCCATGCACTGCTTCTGCTGCACTTTTTGCCTGCTATGAAATCAGACTCAGTGAGCTAAATATGTTCATCTTCACTCTGTTTTAAAATAGTGCATGAGGCAGGATACAAGCATTTCCCATGCAATGCAGAGAAATAAACACACTAGGAGTTTTCAGCTGAGCATAACAAGTGTCTTTTCCATGTGAAATTTCTTTCCTCACACTACTTTGTCAAACTTGTATTGTTGCTTAGTACATGTTCCATACTGTGTTGTAAATTTTATGTTATAGCTTTACACCCACTGTTAGGCAGCATGTTTAGATCCACAAAACATTATTTTTCTAAGCACTTAACTTTAGACTTACAGTTTTGCAAGTGACAGGTCCGTGTTTTATCTAGCAAACTACTGCAAAATCCAGATGCTGAAAAAATGAGCCTAAAATTATATATCCAGTAAGTATTAACTATTTATAGACATTCTTCAAGTGAATTTGAAATAAAAGTAAAAACAAAGTTCTGAAGGTCATAAATCAAAGCATGATTAAAGATGATCACTGGATCAAACTGTCTAGAGAGGCTATGGAGTCTCCTTCTCTGGAGCTATTTGAGACTTGCCTGGACGCTTTTGTGTGCAACCTACTGTAGGGAACTGCTTTGGCAGAGGATTGGACTAGAGATGTCCTGAGATCCCTTCTAACGGCTACAATTATGTGATTCTGTGTGATATCTTTTGAAGGCACTTTCTTGCTACAAGTATATAATATTTCCATTTTTATAATATGTTAATATTTTTATTGATAAAGCAAGATTCAAATTGTAGCAAAAGTTCCAGTCTTTTTGGTATGTACTTTTGAAGCACTTTTTGCAGAGCAAGTCAATGCTTATTGAAAGTCACTTTCTTTCTTAAGTACTTCATGTTTATTCAGCTGTTTGAATTTTTATTTTTACTTTCCAACATCTGAAATAGAAGTGCCACCAGTAAAAAAGAGAAATTAAACCAAAAGAAAAAAAGAATTTCATGCCAAGGGCATATAAGAGAAGTAAAAAGCATAGTAGCAGAAAGGAAAGTTTGTCTGAATAACTTCAAAGCTTCTGCTTAGTTTAGTTCTCTAGTCAAAGGATCATTTCCATTGGAAGCTGTCTTAATTTAATAATATGCTGAAGAGGCATCGCAACATGTATTTGCACTTTGACTTCTTTGGAATGCTTTAAGAAAAAAATAATGTTGCCAGTCATGTCGTTTGGGTTAGTGTTGTTTCCACTGAAGCCCTTTTGTCATCCTCAGGGTAGGGTTTCTAAAAACCAGAAATCCTGCAGTGGATTGTGAAGGGTCAGCTACGCTTCTCCATCACCCTCTCTGTTGCCTTTTGCGTATCCCCTCACTGAGGAGTTATCCGTTCCCTCCATTCCCTCTGATGCCGCCATCCCATAGGCTGACCCCCCTCTTCTGCTTCTGCAGGGGATGCCCATACATGGCTGTAGAAGGGAAACAGGCACCATGAATGCCTCTGAAAACAAAGCTGTGCTGGAGAAATTTGCTTCAGACACCTCAGCTGACTGTTTGGTCAAGTGTTGTTTCCCTTTCAGTGAGTGTCCATGGCTAGGTGACACCTGGAAATTTTCCATTTTTTACGCTCCTTGGAACATCTTAAGTCCATAAACCAACAAATTGCTTGCATGTGCCCAAATCTGTCACGTTCTCTGTGATAGGGATTAACAGTACTTCAGTGAGTGGCCTGCGCTTGCTTTGTCTTGCTTCAGAAAAGTTTTGTTGAGCTTGACTTAGGACTTGATAGGACTTTGCTGTCTCTCCAGGCCCAGCACTTCCCTGAGGAAATGTGCCTAGGAGGTTGTAGTTTTGGCTCTCACTCATAAAGGGGACAACTGAGTGAATCCTGCACAGGTAGTGTTGCAGTGAGGTTCCTCTGCAGGAGAAATGGGTTGGTTGGTTGTGACTGGGGTGTACAGGTTGAGACTGGGCATTTACAGTACTTTCCTCTCCCTGGTGCTCTGTGATAGCTTCAAAGAGGATGTTGAATAGAGCTGTCTTATGGGTGAATTCCGCAGGACACAAAACTGCCTCTCCTGTTTGCATCACCTTGGGCCAACAAGAGTGAGTCCATACACATAGGAGAGAACAACAAAATGATACTGCTTATTAAAAAAGATATTACTCATTAGAACAAAAGGTATTCCCCAGAAACCTAGGGGGAAAAAAGGGAGAACAACTTTCCGGTGCAGATTACTGAAACATTTCTTTCATCCTCAAAGTCAACACTTGCATGCAACAGATTCAGTGCCAGTACATTCTGTTCCTGAACAGCATATACATTTCTTAAATATGACAACTGAGGAAATTTATGGAAAGCAGAGAAAACATTAGCTATTTTTTTTTATTTCCTGCTCATATATTTCTAAGCATTACACTGTAGTTCTCCCATAAATCTAGTTCTAGATTCTTTAGATTTTATGTACTGTTTTTTAACTGTAGCAATTCGGAACTGTAGGCAGAACTATGTGAATAATGTACAATAAATATTGTACTAGTTTAATATATTGTATTGATAGTATATAATATGTACTATATAGTATATTGAAAGTGCACGGTGTATGTAATTTTTAATTATATACATTTAATCAAGTAGCTATTTTCAAAAGGTCTGTGAGGTGTTGAAAAAATTCCTTATGCCTTATGCCTTCCTACTATTGCTTTCTGCTTATTCTGTACATGCCATCGGTTTGTACTGGATACTTAGCTATGGCTGAAAAAATTAATATATCATCTGAATGCTATGTGAGGTGCAAAACATATTGATTCTTGCCTTGCACTTTCCATGGGCTTATTAGAAACAGATCTTGTGAACAAAAGAAAAATAGAGGCATAGGTGTCTGGCAGCTAGAGGGCAGCTAGAGCATCCAGTCTAATCTCCTATACATCATCTGCCCTTTAGTTTCACACGGGTACTTCTAACCTGGAAAATCCAGGTGCCAGAACTGTGTGCAGAATGCCACTATCCTCAATTTTTTTCTCAAGGAAATAGCCTGAAAGTGCAAGAGGCACTAGCCAAGGAAGGCTTGAAGGAGCTGATAACATGCACCACAGGAGATTGCTATGTAATTTGTTATTATTGAGCTGGATCTTGTCATTTCACTTTCTAAAAAACACTCTCATTTTCTTCTATGTTTTAACAAGAGATATTGCTTTTCCTTAGCTTGTGACTTCAGCCTCAAAATAATTTCTCATGAATTCATTTGATAACAGGATGCATATCTTTCCACGGCTCTAACTGTAAGTGGAGCATGGGTTAAAATGTTTGAAGCAGACCTGGGTTAGCAGTGGAATGAATGTTAATTAGAGGTTACTATTTGTCACTGTGTATCTCTCCTGATGTCATCTGGCTTTTGTACAATACTGTGTTTATTATTGGAAAGTTGTATTTCTGTAAGGTCCATAATTATAACCTGTGAACAGAAATTGTGTGATGGTTTCTTTGCTGCTGCATGTCTTGTTCTTGTGGAGCTGAACTGCAGACACCTTCAGCTAAGCATGGAGCTGTGTTGAGATTGAATAGCTAAGCACAGAAATCTGACAGGCCAGCTCTAGCATGAAACAGAAAGGCAGTAAAGTGCATCAAGGAGGAATTTGATTTGAACTGGCAACTTTTCTGGTGAACTCTGTGGTTTTCCACTTGGAGAACACAAAGTCTTGAATTCATTCATTGCTCTCCCCTTCGTATCCTGTGCATGTGTATAAGTATCCTGTAACAGGATAAGCATCAGGGAGTAATCATTATCAAACACCCTTGCATGGTATGAAGATAGACAGTCAAAACCTTGAGCTATGGAAAGTGGTTGATGTAGTTAAATGTGTCAGACGTGACTCAAAAGTCTCCTTCCTTTCTGAAGATATTACTTCATTCATGTTAACCACATTTGTAAGTGGCCTGGACTGAAGAGATAGTGTTTGGGGAATTCCAGACTCTTTTATACACAGTTGGGAGTTTCAGGAATAGCTACTCTGCATTCCACTTTGATATATAATCCTCATTATGGCTTTGAATAAGAACATGGTAATTCGCCAAAAAAATAAATAAAACAAGTTATTGGTCAGAGGCGTACTATATAGGGAGTACTAATAAAAACAAATATTTTTGGCTGTAGTCTAAAGTTTCTACTGTAAATGAGCTAATTTAGGGCTGTATCCTCCCCTGAGATCATGGGTTGGAACTTAAGATAAGCAGTAGCTGCACAGATAGATTTGGGTGGTAGTGTAGAAATGTGCCTTTCTCCACAGGCTCCACATTCAAGGGGAAGGAGAGGGGGCCATTTGCTGCCTTTTCCCCTTCGGTGGACTGACCTCTCCAAGAAGGGGAGCTCTGTTCATTCATGACGAGATACTTAACTCCTTGTACTACCAATTCAGTCTAACTCCTTAGGAATGTGCGCGGAACAGCTCTGTATCCCAGAAAAAAATCCACATTCAGTTTTGGTGATATCCAGGAGAGACAGACATAGACATAGACGACAGAGATGCATCTTCAGACGGATGCCTCTGTTTGCACCCACAGACCTGGAGTACTGCTATTAGTGTAGAGCTAACCGTAAACCCTGGCCATCTGGGCCCTCAGAAACAGGTGGTGTCATGTGGCTCGTTCTTCAGTTACTGGCTTGCTTACAGTAACATTCAACTTGTGGTTTCCTAGTAAGTTTAAACCACTCCACGCCCATGGTCACTGATGGCAGGTGTAGGCCTCAGCTCCCCGCCACTTGCGGCCCAGCACGTGCTCCCTGCTCCTCACGTCACCCTGGGCCCTGAGTGCCATGGTGTGTTGTCCCAGGGACTGGGTGCTACTGAGCGTGGTCCCGTCAGAGGGTGATGTGCTCTTGGTCGGACCAGGACCCTGCTCTGACTGAGGGAAGTGGCGTTAATGCTGCGTGAGGGAGAGGGCTCATCAGCGTGAGCTAGTCATAAAAACAAACCCTCAGGTGGCTTTTCAGGAGCAGAGCTGGGCAGGAGAATTTCCTTTATTTTTAGGAAAAAAATAAACGTAACACTTTTTAAAATTATTATTATTAACATCTTTAAGTGTTTGTTAAAAGTGAAAAATCTTTCAGCTTTTAGCTGACAGAATCAGAACTCATCAGGCAGTCAGCCCCCAACCCCCACTTTTGTTTTTCCTACTGCTTTTTTTTTAAAAAATGATGCCATTTTACCTAAAAATCTAAACAATATCAAAAAGATGTAATTGGAAAATTATCAACAAGTTATTCTACTATTTAAATTGCTCACAAATAACTTACTATTTATTTAATACGTTCATAACTACAGATGTACTAAATTCACAGGTTAGGATCCTCTCCTAGCACAGATCTATTAATCCTGATTTACTGAAGTGGCAATAAGTGCCACTTAGCGTCATTCCACTCTTGCAGCCAGGCACATCAGACAATGCACATCACATCCTTTGTAGGCAATCCTGCAAAGACAAGTGCAAAATGTTTTAGTTGAGTATGGAAAGTTGTATAAATGTTGGTGGACACATCTTTTCATATTTTAGTTAACTTGTCCTTTACTGCTGTTTTTTTATTCATGGTATCCACCTGCGGTCATGAAGTCTTATCCTCACAGCAAATATGCACTGTGATACTGTGTCTATCTGACTGCAGATGCAATGCCTTGACAGTAGTATTTCTTGAAAGTTGAAGGATCTTTCTGCAGGGTTTTATTGTTGGGATTTTTTTCACAACAAAAGAAGCAAAAAAAAAAAAAAAATTAAATTAAATGAAGTGGTTATACTCAACCACAAGCTAAACATAAAAGCTTTAAGCCCTCATTGCACAGCTCTGCTATGCAATAGCGTAGTGTCAATATTGGCCCTGGGTTGGAGGAATTGTATTTCACAGTCTGCTCATCATAGCCCTGGTTTAAAAATGTTGAGTTACAAACATTCTGGAACTTCAGTTCTGGGCCTTTCCTCAGTTGGTATGGCTGGGCTTGGTTCCTCATGCCCCTTCCCTCCCTGCATGCCTGCAACAATCTTCTGCTCTGGAGTTCTGCACATAGGATCAAAGCTGGAGTGGGTGAACTTCTCGCTTGTCTCTGACAGTTGCAAAAGTCCAATTTATTTCAGTGGATGAGGATTTCACTTCTTCTCTTCATGGTACTGTCAAAGGACTTAATTTTAATAACTTAATAATTTAATTACTTAATTTCAAAAAGCCCTGGGATGAATAAAGTAGCTGCAGTGAATGACTGCACACAGTTTTGGTCCTTGAAGCTCCTCAGATCTGTTTGCTACTTCTAAAGTGTAGCAAGCCTACATTTGTCTTAAATTTGCTATACAAGAGCTCCCACTCTTTTAGGTCTCCAAAAAAGCTGAAAGTACAGCACTCATCTACCTAAGAAGGGAAGCTCGAAGTTAAGGCAGTAGTAACTTGCACTGGTTCTAAACACCATGAGGAGCAAGTTTACATGCCTTTTGGATGTCCCAGCCTTTCTCTCTTTTACACAGTCTCACCAGTGCTAGTAGGACCCAGATGTACAGAGAGAAATTTCCTGAGAAAAACAATCCAGAAACGGACAGAGTCGCACATTGCAAAAGTTATCCAACAGCTGAAAAACATCAGTTCGTATAAAGTATGTGACAAGTACAGCTTGCATGACAGTGGGAGAGGGTCTGCAAGTCCTGCTGGCACTCAGTGGGGATAGTCTGCATAACTGCTGACGGATTCACCTCCTGTGAGTAATGGTAAACATCCTAAAGTCATGCCGGTAGAAATTCTCTGCAATGCCACTCGGCATTATTCATCACACCAGCACGTGGGTGTGTGTGTGCAGATTTCCAGTGCTGTGTGCTGTGCATAGCCTTTCACTCTGTCTCATATTCATTTAGTTGTAAAGCACAGCTCCTTGTCACTTCAGAAGTACAGGTGCAGGGATCTTTTGGGACAGACACTGTCCTCCAAGCAGCGCTTTGGCTCTGCTCTCTCTTGAGCAGCTTGTGCTGCACTTGATATCACCCTTGCTTTCACAGTGCCACGGACTTGGCCCAGCACTTCTGGTGTGCTGCTTGTTGTTGATTAAGCAGTCCTTCTTTTCCGTATTTCCGTATTGTGCAGTACATATGCCACAGCTGTATTTTGAACATTACACCTTTTGTAGATAAGCATTTTGAGCCTCATTCACCTAGCCTGTTGTTGTTTCGATGAGCATAGCTTGGAAAAAGGATGTTTGTTCCATCTGCAAACAGGAAAATGCATGGTGGGAGGCTGGATAATCTCAGTGTGGAAATCCAGAGGTTTACACTGCTCCCCAGACAGAGAGGATGTTCAGCCTCTCAGTACTTTGGCAATGTATGCATACATTAAAAAGTCTAATCCTTTTGATATGACTGTAAAAAGGAAAAGCAGTGTAATCACATCTGATGAACTCTAGAGCCATAGATAATTCTGTGCCCCTTTGATGTATTTATATCAGCCCAAAACTATGAGTTGCTTGGCAGTAAGTCAGCAGACCTTACAGCCTTGCTGTCCACTCCTGTACGGGGTCCAGCGGTGGCAGTGGCACACTCAGCTCTGGCTGCTTTCCTGCCATAGCATGGCTGATGCAGCAGGACCTTCCTCCGTGTCCGTCACAGGATGTGCACCTCCAGTGCGGAGTTAATGACAGCGATGTGTGACACTGGCAACTGCAAGGAAATCTGCTCTGTGGCTATGAATATCCTTCCATGGTTAAGCCCCGGTGCAGGAAGGCACTCAAGCCATCACTTAGCTTTCAGTTTGTGTTAGAATTTCCATGTTTCAGATCCCTGGAAAGAGATGTCTCCCTAAACCAAACTTTGGTGCCATTTGCCAAATTAGAGTCATGCCAGCTAGGGGACACAGGGCAAAATCTGTTGCCACATGCAAGCCCTGTGATGGACTGTCAAATGCAAACATGACCAGCGTGAAATTTGGGGTGGGGGTGGAGGAGGTTCTGGCAAAAAATACCATCTGGTTCAGAAAGTTAGTACCAGATGTCTGGAAGTGTCCAACTCCAGCCAGTAAAGGTGGAGCTGAAGTAATTAAAATGATATTTCTGTTTGGAAAAAGGAAGGAGTACTGTCACGGCTTTTAAACAATAATTTGCAGAAATAGAAAGGCAGAAGTCATGCCTTTTGCAAAATATGTTCCCCTGTAGGGTAGGCATGAATGAATATCCAGGAGAGAAACATGGATATACTGCCAAAGGTTGAGCTTAAAGCAGAATTCCTCCTTTTGGGATCACCGCTGTGCAGCACTACAGGGAAAAAGTGAAATGACCGGAGCAATTGCATAAGCGTCTTTCCAACTTGTATCGGCTAACATGTGCTTGTCTTTGATTCCCATCCCATGTGATACAGAGCTGGCAACCGGCTTGCAAATGTTCTCCATCTTCTCTCCTACAAAGGATCTGTCTTCTTGGGGGAAAGCTGTGATCTGTTGAGCCTGGCATAATGCAAGCACTTTCCACGCCCCAGACCATTCCAATGGCTCTAAGCAAATCTGAGCTCTGAAAGAAAAGCTTGTTTCCCTCCCAGAGCAACAGGGGGCATTTCTGGAAAAGCTGGGTGCAAAATATTTTTCTGTTCAGTTTAAATGAAATTTAGGGCTTTCCAGATTTGGTGTGTGATCTTTTGAAAGCTTAAAATATGAACCCAATAAATCCAATGAATGACATGACAGACGTGGATTTACTAGCAAAGGGAAGAAGGGAACTGAAAGGCACGTCAGTGCTGTTAGTGTTTGTGTATGACTTCAATCTGAACAACACTGCTGTTGAAAGTTTACTTTTACTGAAAGAAGTGTCTATTGCTTTTGGAGATATTTAAGCTCTGTGGAAAGAAATACCTTCACTGAAAGTCATGACATCAGTACCCTATTTGATCGCCCACCGATAGCCAAGGAAAGTGTACGAAAGGTCAATCTAAAGGGGAATTTGGCTCATGTTGGAGTTTCCCTAGTAGACTATGGAATTAAGTACTTGGTTTCCAATGATTTGAAGGGGAACAAATCTGGCTCTAAGATCTAAGTGGAGATATCTTTAATTGCACTGTGTAGTACCACAGTTTATACATGGTTTCCTCCCATCACGAGAACTGATTCCAGGGCAAACTGCAACTCGGTGTCAGTCACTCTATCAGCATTTTGCCTGAATAAATAGATAAAAGCTATCTGCAATTTTATCTGCAAATTAGTGCAGATTTGTGAGCAGATAATGAAATTAAAGAGATGATGCTGAGGAAAAAGATCTTTTTTTTTGATAGTGTCTTGCCTCTTTAAAAGATGAAAGAAGTTCAAGGTCATGGGCAAAAGAAAACCGCTTGTGTGAGAAATGGGAATTTCCAGGCTTTTAGGGAGAACAGAGAAAAAGACAGATTACTTTAAATGACATTCACGTTCCTGCATTTTTCCATATGTTTTCTATTTTCCTTACTTATCGATCCTAGCTTATCAGCACTTAATTCATGTTGGAGTTACTGAGCAGTACTTTACATTATTCAAATTATGTTGTTATTATTTTAAATTGTTTTAATGATCCCTCACCCCCTACACATGCAGACAAATGCCTCCTGCCTGCCCCAACCCGTCTGTGCTTTGTTACCAGGCATGGATAAGGGATCCCAGAAGATCCATGCTCTGAAGCGCTGTTAATTGGACGGCTGGACCAGATTTGCAGCTATTGTAAATGGGCACAACTTCAGTGAAATGATACTTACTTATATTAGCTCCAGATCTCTCCCAGTCCTGCTGTATATGTTTTTACACTGGGAAGAAGAGATTGTGGAAATCCTTGATATCTCTGATGATTAATAGGGCTTTGCAGTACAGGGCACATCCCAGCGCTCTTATTTCGGGAAAATCCTCCTGTACAGATAAAGACCAATTTTCCATGAGAATTTCAGGGCTGACTGTTTTCTCCTATCTGAAATGTATCCAGACTGTATGGAAACAGAAGTGTCTCAGGGCTTCAGCTGTGCTTCTGAGGAGGTCTGGGAAAGGAGAGGTGTTTATCTGCCTGCAAAAAGATAAGAGATTTCTATTGAAAATAAATTTTTAAATATAATCATATGACTTTTGTTTCTCTGGTTATGCAGCTGCCTTGGGATCTGAGCTTCTGGTAAACACGTTGGCCTGTTAAAGGACATGATTCAGACTGTCCCAGATCCAGCAGCTCACATCAAGGTTAGTTTCCTGTTTACTGTGAGTCCTCAGATGTTTTGAGAGTGATAAAATTAAAGAATATGTATACATACTGCAAGTCTTCTTGTATGTTTATAAATTGTACTACTGTACGGCATTGGCTCTTTTATTCCTTGGTATTTATGTTATTGTATGAGTCAGTCATGCAGTCTTTGTTGCTGACACCTGTTTTAATGTGTTCTGAGGTATGTGGATATTTTGAGGGTAACTTTTTCTAAGATTAAAAGCCCTTGATCGTCTTACAATATTTGGTATGTTTAATAAAAAACACCTACTCAGAAAATTCTGTTCTCAAACATCCCCAGTTCTGCTCCATAAAGTCATGAAACATTTACTGGAGAAGGAAAATAAGCACAGCGCAAAAAGTCAAAGCCAAACAAAAATCCCTTTGAAAAAATCTGTGTAGTTCTGTGTAAATCAAAGGAGCACAGACACTGAACTTGTGCTACATAGTCCTAGAAACAGGATTGCTTTGCTGCACTTCAGAAGGTGCTGCATTGTTTTTCAACTCCTTTGTTACTATTATAACTTTTACTATTGTTACTGTGTTCTTTTTATCCTTTTTTTCACAGAAGAAAAGGAGCCTAACCTCCACTTAGCACACATAGCTGATGGCGTACTGCTATGAATAAGACATCTGTAGAGATTGCCTGTAAATAGCACCTGAGCCTCACAAGCTGGCTGGTTTGGGAGTGGTGCTCTATTTATGCCTTACTGTTTTATCATCTAGAGGTTTTGTTTGGAAACAGTTTCCTGACAGCTTCTAGAGGTGAACAGCAATTCATTTCCAGAAGTAAAAAAGGTATTCCTACAGCAGTGTCTTAGGTGGGAAAAGCCAACTGACTCTTAGGTATAAAAAATGTGATAAAACTGCATGTTTATCATTCACATAGTCTCTGCCACGTGAAAGCACTGCTGGTATAACAAGATTTCTGTAATCAAAGGGATAGATCAGCCATGCCAAGCAGGCTGCAAATGAAAAGCTTTCTTTTTGTTTGTCCATCTTTTTGTTGGTCTGTCTATCTTTCCTTGAAGCTGCTTTTTCTGCAGTTTCCTTCAAGGAGTTTCTTTTCAGCCAGCTGCTATCTACCAGTCAGCACCTCTGTAGAAAAGCTTCATTTTTCAACTTATTTTTAACTGGATAAAAGTGAAATATTATTTTAAATAGCTCACTTTTCCTGTAGAAAGATAGTGAATAGTAAAGCTTCTTTATGTAAATCCCTACAGCATTTTTGGATTGTGTTTGGATCCTGGAATGACAGGCAGTGGTATCAGAGCTCGTCCCTTCTCTCTCTCCAAGTTTTCCAAAACCTAACACCTTCACAGTCTTCCGGCACTCAGTTATTTTTATATAAGCAGTCTCCCCTCAGCGTGTCTCATCACCTGGATTTCAACCAGTAAGAATTCAAAAATGTGATGGTGATTTAGTACCTCTTCACACTTTTTAAGTGTCCACAGTACCAGGAAAAAAAAATAAAAAATTAAGAGGAACTCAATTTCTTGCTTTCTGCCAAAAAGCAGGTTTTTGTTTTGTTTCATTTTGTTTCTCATAACGGCAGTTAGAGTTTGAGAGAACAAGGCTTGGTATGTATGCATCTTTTTACAGCAAGTAGAAGAGAGTTGCACAGAAATCTCTGTAATAACGGTGTGTTCGAAGGAACCTGTAGGAGTCTGTTTCAGAACAGCACACACAAGTTCTTGCTACATTGGGAAGGGGTGTGAGGAAGGCAGTTACTTTAACACTGTGTTTGGGATAAGACAACTAGCCAAATAAACCTCAAATCCTTCACACTTCTGTTTATGTAATTAAGGTCTGCTTTGGTCTAAGCACATTCTTCAGAAAGCTGCCATTCATGCCATTCATTTAGACTTTAAAATTGGATGTAAAAACATTCTTAAATGTAAGCCATGAGAAAGAAGTGTGCATTCGACATAGGAAAGACTAATTGTCATGGTGATGTAGAAGGGACACACTGGGTTCATTACAGTCTTCCTTGACATAGTTTTGTTTAACTATACTCCATCAGGTAAGTCATATGATACTCTTTTTTTTTTTTTTTCTTTTCTTTTTCCCTTGAATAGGCAGACACAGCCTCATTCATGCACATTTAGAGCTGTAACTTTGAAGATTGCTTTCTAGGAAGTGTCTGAATTATTAAGATTTGACAGATTTTCGTTTTTAACTTTTCTTCCTGAACATGTGCAGGAAATGAATGTGAAAGATAAATGAATATGTCAATATGAATATTCAGAGACATCTTTTTGCAGCAAGGATGATTTAATTTGTATTATGTGAGTTCTCATGTGTGTTATTTTGAAATCAGCCTTTTGCACTACCAGAAGGAAATGTAAACCAATCTTACAGCTCTTGTGATCCATCTGAGATTGAGAATTTATGTGAGCCTGATTCCAGCACCTAGACAGATCCTGTCCAATTTGGGGAATGTTTTGAAAATCTTAATGTCTGTCCTTATTTTATTTGGGCAGCTTCATTCTATAGTTACTACAGACTAAGCTTTACGTTTTTTAGCTTGAATGAATCATTCATAATTGATAGGTGAACTTGTGTTCGTGTTACTTCTTAATGTGTTGTTTCGCCTGGGTCACAGGCTTGTTTTTTGCCCAGACATAAGGGACAGAAACATTTCATGTGGACTAAAAGGGGAATGTATATGTTCCGACCCTTAGTTCCAGTTTAGCAAAATATAGGGAATTTTGATCTTGATCTTCAAGCAGTTCCACACATCTGGTGCTTCTGAGTGGGCTGAAATAAGTAAGACTGCTCACATCAGTAAAGTTGACTATGTGTGCGGTGGTTTGTGGGTTCAGCATCCTAATCTAATAAGGTTTGGCATTGCTAAAGTGTTAAAATAGCAGCATTAGTTTTGATTAATGGCAAATTGTTAAGAAAATAGTTTTTTGTTTAATTTAAAGCAAGACAAATGAATTTTTCCTTTCTGGTATCTGCAATTAGAATGAACAAATTATTTTTAGAAAGTAATTTGTATAGTTTTTATAGCGTAGGGAGCTTGGCCACAGTGCGTTTGGGTTAATACCAAGGTTTGTGTATCCTCTCACTCATCTGGAATAGGTTTTCTCTAATGAGTCTGGAAGTGGGAGAGGAGTCTGTAGAGAGGACTGTTTGCAACCTGCTCTGTCCTCACCTCTCACCCTCCCCATGCCACTGAAAGGGGCTGTCATTTTAACTTGGAGCTGTAAAATGTTTGATATTAAACGTAGCATTAAGGAATATTTTTGTCTGTGCTGACAGAGGATCAAGATCCCTCTGTCACCAACAGAAATTTGCAAGCACAGCAAAAACAGTTCTGTGTACACTGTCACTTCTAGAAAACACAGTATTTTTACTATATTTCCAAATGAGATGCTGCATGGAAATGCTGGATACCATGCTCACCAGGAAGCTGAGCCTTTCCTTATCGTTCTGAACTATGTTGCTTCTAGCAGTCCAGTTTTAGCCTTTTGAAGCTACATAAGGATCCAGCTGCTTACACTGGCATTATTTAAAACATCTTTACAAGAGTTATATCCCTTAAACTCAAAAGAAATGTTACAGATATTTTGAAGAAGTCGGTGGCTAGGTTTTCTCTTTGAATGAACAAGACTAATTGTCCTTTATACACATTTTTAAATGCATTTTTTTTTCCTGCTGTTGATTAAACTCTAGTTTTAGGAACACTGTGCAAGTACTACCTCAGATTTGCTTGTTTTGTCTGTAAAAATATATGCTTCATGAATGCTGACTGTTTAATAAAACTTGTTTTTTTAAGGGTTAAATTCTGCTTTCAGGAGTCTCATTTGCAAAGACTCAATGCGTATTTGGCTTTAGCTAGCTTGTGCCATGACTGCTAGAGATTTCATTGGACTAGTCCTCAGGAAAAATATGAGTTACTGGTGTTCCTTTACCCCTTACTGGGAGAGGAAGAGTCCAAGGTACAGCTATGTAGGCAAGCAAATTGCTGCTTTTATTAGGAATGGAGTCAGCCCTGAGGTAAATGGGTGTAATTCATTGCAGCAGTTCTGATTTATGCCAGTGAAAGATTTGGTCTGCCTAAATCCAGGTGGTCCCATTTTTCTGTTCCTTGGCGATCTAGGATTGTGAGATTCAGGAGAAAGGAAGAAAGTGAATGGCAACAGCCGAACAGAGGTGCTTGTGGATTGCATAGCCTTCATTTGCCTTGAAGAACTTGAGAAAATGGGACACTTTATGTCCCAGATAGCTTAATCAAAAAGGACACCCATCACTTTTAGCCAAGTTCAGATACTACTTTTTTTTTTTTTTTGGTGGATGTAATTAGAGATTGTTGCCTCTAAATCTAAAATGTATATGCTGTATTATAATGTAATAAAAATCTGGTTTCTCAGAACAAATAAAACAATTACTCCATAGCTGTTTCTGAAATTTACTCCCAAGTTTAGCACTTAGGTGCCTGGGCTACGAATTAGGTGACACATGCATTTTTCCTAGCACAGCATCTCATAGTGTCATTGGAAGTATTATAAAATTTGATTCCAGAGCTCCTTTGTGTGTTGGATTTCAAGTGGTGGCAAGGTAGAGATGCTGCTGGATTTGCCAAATAAGTTCTGTTAGATTAAATCTGATTTGTTTACTGTTATTGCTAAGGAGCGTATTCTGGGTCTGGTACAATCCGTTATTTTTCCTGAAATTATAGAATTTCTAAATAGGATCTAAGATGTATGTCGTTACGCCGGGCGTTTTGTATGCACAATACAGTCTCTGCCTGAATGGGCAAGGGAGACAAGAAGGGAAGGACAGAATTACTATTATCCTCATTTTACTAACTCATACAGGCCAGGGTTTTCCTCCCACCTCCCCTTGACTAAGCTATGAGCGCAGTCTTTATGGATTTCTTGCATTGCTCAAGCACTTCCTCATTGCTTATAAGAAGATACTTGGGCAACTCAGCTAAGAGTGAGAGCATGGAAATCTGAGCCAAGGATACGAAGATATTTGCCCAAAGTTGCATGTTAAGTAAGCTAACGGCAGATACATTGCGGCATAGTTGAATAGACAATCCATATGGAGTATGTAATACTGCTGTATCATGCATGGTACGTCACCACTGGAGTAGATTTGATAACATACTCCCACTCTCTCAAAAAATATGAACTGATAGCTGTTGGCTAATAAGCCAAACCTCCTACAGGTATGAATCAGTGATGATCCCATGGATGAAATGGCTGCTGTGGCCTAAGGCTGAGAGAAGGTGTGTTTGGGCCTAATGTACAGGGGTGAACAGGCTACTGTGGCTCGTTTGGGCTGCAAACGTGCTGCTTGACAGCTGCTTCGGGGTGCCTGCTGCATGCAGGCGCTCATCTCGTGGGTTACAAATGTCCCTCAGTGACAGATGTGAAAAAGCATCCCTATCAGCAGTCCATGAAGCTGCTGTTGCTGAGTAGCTGTAAATCCCATCCCCTTTACTTACCCCTCACTGTGTACTTCATTCATTATTCTGGCAAAACTTTAAAAGCTTTTCCCATGCTTTTTTTACTGACAGGATAACAACACTGTTTCCATTTCACTATGCTTCTAACTAATTATTCTAGCTGGATCACAGTTGTTAAATCTTGTTTGAATGATAGGCATGGTTTAATCTGGTTTCTCATAAAATAAAGCAAACGAGTTTATTATGAGTGTGGGTAACACTCCTCTGCACCAGCACTCATTCACTGAGCCCTCAAACTGCCAGGCTTAAAATCTTGTGTGTTACTTCCATTCTCTGTCAGCATACATTACTTACATGTATTAATGCCAGAATCACTACTGTATTTGAACACTAGAATCTCCTTGTATGCAAAAATTGTGGTTTATTTCTCAGAAGTTCTGAATTCTGGACTGTAGCAAAATGGTCACCGTAGAGCTTGCATCAGTAATTTTTTTTTTTTTTTTTTGAACTCTGTCTTCTCTCTGCCGGAGCAAATACCTCCTTGCAAAAGGAAAAGAGAGATAATGGCTTCTGTGTACTATAATTGATGAACTTTCAGCAATTCGGAGCAAATCCAAGATTGCTGCCAACAGCCAGATGGAAAACAGTGTTAATGACATGTTCAAAGAAAAGTATGTTATTTTGATAGGGTATGGTCTAAAGACTTTAATCTCTATTGTTCTGGGGACTAATGGCATGGATAATTCCTTAAGTGAGGCCATTTTTAAACAAAATTTATCTTTTTCATAAGCAAGAAAGAGCAAACTAAAGAGTACCAAATGCATTTTCAATGCAATGTTTTACACTAACCCTTTGGTATGTGGGCTCAGATGTATTCAAATCTCACTTCTACAGTCAGCCCGTTAAAAGTCTGGACATTTCTACTGCTGATGGGTAGAAGTCATAAAATAGACAGTCATGGAAACAAGGGCTAGGATGGTAAGATGAGGGTGGAGAGAAGTCACGAGGAAAAGCTGGGAAGGACAGACCAGATAGTTTGGGACAAGGACAAGGAGGAATCAGGGAGAGAAGACAGAGGAGACAGAGGCCCTTTTTCCCCTCTAGAGCCTGGAGTGGAAGTGAGGGCTCCCAAATCACAGTCTTGTTTTGCTGCCTGTAAGTCTCAAGCTCACTGCCAAAAGAGGTGCCTCTTCCATCCTAACCATCCTGGCAGATGGGGCCAACTCCATTAGCCCCAGTGACTGTGCTGTGTTTCATAACTCTGCAGCTAAGAACTGAAGGGACGGAGTGTGAGAGGGCCAACCTCAGGGGGATCCACCAGCATGGTGCTCGGGCAGTCTGGGACCCCAGTAGGTTGCAATGACAATCTCCTCCTTCCTTGACAAGTGGCTACAGGCACCACCTCACCTGCCCAGGGCTATCCCTGCACAAATATACAGTGCAAATACTGCAGATATTCAGAGATTATCTGCCAGTCAGTAAGAAATTACTATTAAATGTACATTGAATTTGTGTTTTGCCTTGAGCTGGCCAGAAGTATCCCAAGCAATGGATCATCTTTAACCATTCCTGAGAGATTATTCCACAGGGCTTATTATCATGAAGCATTTCCTCCTATTCCACCACCCTGCTCCCCTCTTCAGCCAGCCTTTGTGTATCTGCTCTGTTCAGATTCCAGCTCCCTTAATTTCACACCGCTTCTACTCCTCCTCACCTTCTTAAAGAGGGAGATTTACAGGGGAGGTTGCCAAGCGTCCCACAGCACATCCACATTAGTTCTGGTTACAGTCTGTTTCAGGTGATGGGGGCCAGGCAGCTTTCTCCCCACCTCCGCTGCAGCTGCATCCAGCCCTGCTTTAAGCTGTACTTACTGCTTGGTCACAAATCACCATGTCTTTATTCTTCTGGTAATGCTTCCTAGAGCTGATAGGTGTATCCCAAGGGCAAGTGCTCCAGCAGTCCATGGACACCATGGACAGGGAGAACTGCTTCAGACTTGGTCATGTGTTTCCTCTGCATTCCCTGCTCAGAAAAAACTTCTCCTCTCTCTCCACCTCTTCTCTCTATTTCTTTTCTTTTCTTTTCTTTTCTTTTCTTTTCTTTTCTTTTCTTTTCTTTTCTTTTCTTTTCTTTTCTTTTCTTTTCTTTTCTTTTC